>QJNY01000267.1:0-108996 GCA_004155945.1 Monosporascus sp. mg162
AGGGCTTCCAGGGCTTCCAAGGCTTCCAAGGTCCAGCGCTTCCAGGGCTTCTGCGGGGGATTTCCGGCACTTCCAACGCTTTCAAGGCTTTTAAGGTCCAAGGGGGCTTCCAGGGCTTCCAGGGCTTCCGGGGCTTCCAGGTCAGGTCGACGATGAGGTTGACGATAAGGTCAGGTAAGGTAGTGGACAAAATAATTGATGGTAATAATGGAATATTACGGATCTGGCCAATATTAAATATTTTCGCTTATTATATATTAATTAGTTCATTACCTTATTCAGTCAGGTTGACGGGAAGGTTAGATCATGTCGACGATAAGGCGACGATAAGGTTTGGTGATATTGGCGATAAGGTCAGGTGAAAAGCCAAGGCCTCCGGTGCAGCCACGTTCGAATCCAGCCACTTTCGGATACATGCAAGCCCGCACTGTGGCGCAGAATTGAAATTGTATTATAGTAGATTTGCTATTTGCGCAGTGACCTACCGTTCAGCTGGCACCCACATGGCATTCGTGTCAGTTCGCACCTAGTCTTCCCTCAGAGACCACGTTTGCAAAACACTCGCAAAACACACCCATTTTCATTGATTTATTAAGGTGCACCTTTATCAACAAAACTTGCAATAGACTCTAGCTATACTACAACAATGTTGCTTAGAACCAACGGATTATAAAGCTTTGCAACAACTCTGCAACCCCATATAACAGTTAATTTTCGTCAGTTAGGTCAATCGTATCAGCCACAGCCGAGTTGGGCACCCATACGCCTGGCTCCAGCTCGAAATGACCTGCTACGCCTTGAAGACGGTGCGCAGCAGCAACGAGTTCTTGCTGACGGCGTCTAAGGTCCAGAGTATCCATGGCGGTTGAGGTTATCGCCACCCTAGGTGCTGTAGGTGCCGTAGACGGCGCTGCGGCCGCCGATGAGGCTGTAGATACTGTTATTCCTTGTGTGCCACCTCATCCGCCGCCCTTTCCGCGTCAACCACGTCCATCGTGGTCATATATAGCCTTACTACCACGGCCTTGGCGCCTTGTCCCGTCGTTGTGGTCGCTTGCGACTTTGTAAGCAGTGTGGATAACGTGCTGCCTTGAGCGTTGCCACGGGCTGAAGGCATAGCTACGCCGCGGCGAGCCCGTTACGAAGATCGAGCTGTGATATTGCCTTCGGACTCCTCGATAGACTCCCACTGTGAACGCGAAGCAATTTGAAAAATCAAAGGATTAGGGTTGCAATTGCAATTGCATACAGTTGTTATGACAGGTGGCAGCGATACGGCAGGTGCCCAGCAGGTGTAAAGTATGGGCCACTGCGCAAAGAGCAAATCTCAATATATGGATGGAACTGACGATATCTCTATATGGATGGCCATCAGTGGATATACAGCTCCCAGGGATTAACTAGTCCGTGGGCAATCGCCCTTTCCATACACGATTGGTGGACAAAGGATGCTCTGCGGACAAAGGTTGTCCCAGGCTGCTTTCTGCTGCCCTGGCCCAAACAGAGCCTACCAGCCGGCAACACCTGAAAGCACCAAATGCCGACGCCATTCAATATGTTGAAATACGTTACGTGGTTTGCATCCTTGACGACCGAATCCATCAAAAGGTAGTCCTCATCGTGACTTTGCCCATGAGTCAAAGAATTTGCCCTCATTTGTCTCCAAGATGACCAAGAGGAGGACGGGTGATTAATGCCCGCTACATTCCGGAACCGCTGGCATTAGCCATTGCCACACCACGGCGTCGTAGGCGTGATCCGAATGGCGTATCATCTATCCAGGTAATAAATTCCCTCTCCATTCCTGGTGATGACAAAGCTACCGTAAAAAAAGTCAACGGGTATATCGAGCCGCCATTTATTGGAAGCGCTCCTATTGATGAAGCAACCTTTGGAGCAACCCTGGAATTGAGGTTCCCCTGTTCCAGAGTCAGGTCACGAACCCGCAGAATCCTAAAGAGAAAGGTGGGGCGCCTTCCTCCTTGGGAAGCATTTCATGTCTCGCCACCAATGGCGCTTGTCGCGGAGGTCTTGTAGGGAGACGCTCATGTGCGGAGATCCACTCGGAGGCGGAATCCAGGGCGGCCTACCGGCACCTCTCCGACTTA
This sequence comes from Monosporascus sp. mg162, assembly GCA_004155945.1. Lineage (NCBI taxonomy): Eukaryota > Fungi > Ascomycota > Sordariomycetes > Xylariales > Monosporascus > Monosporascus sp. mg162. The sequence goes on from QJNY01000267.1 coordinate 2,109, forward strand.
CCACCCGATCGACGATCAAATCGACCGATTGGCGGGTTGGATCGATCGATTTCCAACCCCGATCTAGAGGCCACCGCCCTTATGCCCTCGGCCATGAGGAAGCCCATCGACTTGGTCGCACGATAGACCTTGGCCTCGTGTCGCTGAAATCACAAAGCACTTCGGAAGCAACCCTCCTTTCGGAGACTCGATATATGATCAAAGAGTGTATTTCTCCCATCAGGAGGAAAGATCCCGCTTCATGATAACCGGCGGTAACGAAAAGGGAAGATACGCCAAGCGCCTCCCGCATAGCCTTTCCCATCCATGCATGAATCTACTCTCTGGTAGTTGCGCTAGGCCCTCATCAGCTCAGGCGACAAAGGCCTTTATGTCGACCTTCTGGACAACCCTCTTCTGAAACTCGTTCGCGAAGTCGCGGCTCCCCACCAAGTCATCCCATTCGCCGTTTAGACACGCAATCACCGCCTCCTGATACGCTGACCCCATCCGATGCGCCAGTCTCTCCTTGGCATCCTGCAAGAAGGCATCCTTGACCATCTGCGCCGTCGGGCCGCCCGCCGGGGCGACGCCATCCAGCTCGTACTTGATGATGTCGTCATAGATCTGCTTCGCCGTCTGCCACAGCCCGATCTCGAGCAGCACCACACCTAGCGAGTAGATGTCGTGGATCTTGCTGAAGCTCGCGTTCGGCAAACCCTGTCGGTCCGGGTGTCGGTACACCTCGTGGTCGATGTCGACGGCGCGCGGTGCGAGGCGCGTCACCCCGGCAACGGGCCGCGAGAACTCAAAGTCGGTCAGGTACGGGTTCGCAAAGTCGCACGTGTGACTGTCCTCGAGGAAGAAGAACTGGACGGCGTGGGCACGGATGCTCTTGTGCAGCCATCCGTCCGAGTGGAAGGCGCCGATGGCGCGCGCGATCGTCTGCGCCACGTAGAAGCGCTGCTTGAGTTCCAGCTTGAAGCGGGGCTCCTTCTCGCTGGACAAGATGAAGTCGTTGAGGCTTTTCGGCTTGCGGGCCGATGTGCCGGGCGGGTAGTCGAACAGGAAGGCGTACTGAGCCTTCTCGACATCCCAGGCGTACGAGTTGAATGGTAGTGTGCGGAAGGAATGCTTGCCGGCCGTGCGAAGGAGTCGCGCGAGCTGTGGGCCGTACAGCTCCTTCATCGGCCGGGCGAGGTCGGCGATGCGGGCGCCGTCCTCGTCGAGCGGTCTCGGGGGTGTCGCGATCTTCTTGAACTCCACGAGAACTCTAGGCTCGGCAGCCTTGGCCTCGGCCTCTCCCCACGGAATGAAGTTGTCTGGCTCGATGTTAGATGGCGAGCGCTTGTTTAATGGCTTGCCATACCTACCTTTGGAAGTCTCGGCGTCCTTCGACTTGCCGCTTGGGTCGATAGCAAGCTTGTTCAGGTCGACGTGGCCTTGGAAGATATTCACCTCCGTCGTATTGTCGCCGTCGGGCCGAAGTCGCTCCTGGAGGTCTTTGTTGTCGTAGAAGCCGAAGCCAACGAGCAGTGGCGCGATTAGGTACTCGAGGTCCTTGTTCCATTCCTCGAATTTCTTCAGCGTCTGCTCCAGCTGGCCTTTAGTGAACACCCACTCAACACCTGGCGACAAGCTTTTCAGGGAAATTAGGTTCTTTGACGACTTTGCTGCTTTTGAGCTCCCCCATCCAAAACCGCGGAATGACCACCGCTTGGCCTTGGCCGGAGCTGGATTGTCGGCCTTGCCGCCCGAGTCCTCCCCTAGCTCCTCAATCCCTTCAACGGCGCCGGAGTCGTCGATCTCAAACGAGTCCTTGGCCGGGTCGAACTTGAAATGCGGGCTGAGAGGCGAAAACCTCTTGTAGTCCTCGTCCAGCGTGGCGGCAAGCTTGGCGTACTCTGCCAGAACCTGTTGGAGCTGTCCGAGGACGTCGCGCACAGTGCTGAGGTACTCCTGCTATCGTTCAGCATCGTTTGACATGACGTGTACTCGATCTGACGCACATCCGGAACCGTCTCCAACAGCGTCATGTCCACCCTGTTGCCATCGGCAGCCCGAAACAGCCTCGACAGGTTCTTAAGGCGGTAGATCTGAACGGTGAAGTGCATCACCAGCTGCGACTGTTCCCCATGGTAGCCTTTGATGGCCCGGGCCGTGTTCCTGATGAACTTAGCCGTGAGATACGTGTCTTTGAAGACGGCGATGACGCCGAACGTGATGCTGGCCGGGTCCATTTTCTGGACTTGAGGCGCAACGCAATGCCGTCGGAAGATCAACGCTACCTCGCCGTGAGAGCTTAGTCTTAAAAGGTGGTCGTCGTCAGGCAGCGCTCCTGGGGCTGACCACGTATTTCGGTACTGCTTGGTCGTCCTCGAGCTCTCGCTGATTGGCTGGCGATGCCGAGAATTCCTTATTGGCTTGGCCTGCGTCGTCCGTGGAGGGTGGTGGGGCAATCTGTGCTGGGCGCCTGGGTTTTTGGCGCCTTCAGTACAGCTCACGGCCGTCTCCGTTCCACCAGCCACTGCTCAACTCTGTGCTCCTCAATCCCACCTGTCTCGATACTCGTGTTGTGCTTCGTCCCAAAGATGGTACTCGTCGGCGGCGATGAGGGCTGCCGCACCGCAGGCGGAGAAGTGCCGTCGCTCGAGGCCAGGCGCCGCCGCCCGGCCACCGTCCACCGAACTGGCAGGCGGGGACTCGCGACCGACGCGCAGACGCCATCAGAGGCTTCATCGTGGGCCAGTCGCGCATGCACGCGGCATACGAGAATACGCTACGAAACTGGAGGGAACCCTGTCGCTATCCTCAATCGCCTGCTCAACATGCTGCAGGAGAGTGGCATTCCGGGGCCGCAGCTCTTCCGTCTCAAGGAGGAGTTCTCGCATGCGCTCGGCCAGGGTGGTCAGGGCAACGTCCGCGGCCTCGACAATGAAGTCGCGCGGCGATATCGGCAGGCCGACAAGCGCATTCACAAAATCTGGCCTGCCGAGCTGATTGCCATCAAACAGCATATAGAGAGGAAGGACGGGCAGGCTGGCAAGGCTCGCTCCGACAACGAAAATCTGTCGTCGCGGTTTCGGGCTGCCGAGTGTGAGGTCCTCGCTCTCTCCCCGGGTCTATTCCGAGACCACCCCAACATCGTCAAATTGGTCGGCTGGGGCCTCTGTCTCGATACCATTGAAGATCCCGCAAGCCCATGCTGTGGCGGCCTGCAGCTCCCGCTGCTCGTCTTCGAGCGCGCAGATATGGACCTCGCGGAGTTTCTAGAAAGTCTCTTCCCGGAGCCCATGAGGAGTGACGACGCACGAGCAGAGGAAGGCTCTGCAGGACTATTCCGGACTAGGTCGCCCGAACCGCAGCGATCGTGGTGGTCTTCGCAGCTGCACCTGTGCTGGACCTCCCTGCAACGCTGGTCGGGCTTGGAGCCCGACCCGTACGAGATCGTTCGGCTCTTGTGCATCGACATTGGCCACGGTCTGCAAACCCTCCACGAGAACCATTTCACCCATGGCGACTTGAAGCCCGAGAATGTGCTCGTCTTCGACACCGGAAGAAAGTGGACTGCGAAGCTGTGCGATTTCGGCTGTGCAGTTGGCCAGGCCAAGACGACCGAAGAGGATGATGCTGCGGTCCGGATTCCGCAGAAAGAAGAATACTTCGGGACGCCGTACTGGTCGCCTGCCGATTCTGAACTTCGGGCCCTCCGCAGCTTTGACAGCTTGCGGCAATGCGACCTCTACGTCTACGGCCTCCTTGTTTGGAGCTCGTTCTGCCTGAGAGGAAAACACCCGCCGGCTCACCCGAGGCTACAAGATGCCTTGAAGGATCGGGCGCGGCTCGCCGAGACAATGAAATATCCGTGGCTCCCTCTCTCTCCGTACAAGCAGTGGCTCGTAGCACAAGTCGATCGGTTGCTGAAGGAGACCATGGTCGATCCAGCGCAGCGCAACCTTGCGCCATGGACATGCCTATATCGCGACTCGGAACATGATGCCCAGCACGCCGAATCCGACGATTCGGACAGCATGCACGCCATCGATAACACTTCTCCTTACCACCCTCCTAGCGATACCAACACACCTTGGCCGCATACGACGCTAGAAATGAAAGCAAGGTATAACGAATATTCCTGGTGGCGCAATGACAGTGGAGGGCACGATTGGCCAGATGTCACAGAGAGTGTCTTCTTTGATCCGCAGGCATCGATGGCGACCGTCTCACGCGGCTCCCCTGACGACAACGGTTCCGGTCCAGCCTCCTCCGTGACCTTTAGCTCGGACGACAACTGCCTTAGCACTGCGTTGTTTGTCACTCCGAGGCGTCAAATTGATGCGAGAAATCTGTTCCCTCGTATGGTATGGCTACTTAACGGGAAGCAGAGCAGCCTTGGACGCCAGCATTGGTACAAAGACTTATACCACCTGGCCCGATTTCGAAGCCGCGTTAGGCCCGAATGGTGGACTACTACCAACGTTACACAGGGAGGAAACATTCTGATGATGGCCTTGGGAGTCTCTCCACCCGTTGACATAAGTACTCTTGCATGGCTTTGCGCGGGTCCGATCGGAAGCGCTGAGGTCAAGGCGCTGGATGGGGAGTTTGCGACATGGGAGAGCATAGTTGCGCCGGGGGCCCTGGACGAGTCTTCGAGACTGGACCGCTTCCTGCTTCTGCTTCAGTTCGGAGCCGATGTCGAGAAGAAAGTTCGCCGACGAGGCCAACTGCGCGACCTACATATCAGAATAGGTTGGGATTCGGGCACCGTCTTTTCGCAATACATGCGATCGTGCCGATCAGCAACGATACCAACCGTCATGAGAGAGATCGCCCACCGCCTCGACAGCGCCCGGAGGGAACATCGCATTTCAGAGTCAACCTTCAAGTACTTTGTCGGATCCCGCAAGATAGACGGCGTGCCCGAAACGGCGGAAAGTGACCTTACCAAGGACCGTAACTACACGGCGATCAAGGCACTGAGGCAGTGCATTACAGAAAACAGCGCGTTCTTCCGCTTGGGAGGTCATTCGGTGGCGGCGGAGAGAGATCCCATGCTTCCCAGGCACCCGACAGTCAGCACTGCGCTGCCGCACGGCTGGAAGGTGATAGGGAATCGACGCGCCGGCGACGTCTCGACATGTTTTGAGGACGAGTTCACCCGGTCCGTCACCCTCACACCACCCAAGGTCAGCCCGATCAAGATGCGTCAAGTTACGGTCGGATTCCTCCAACATAGCCCCGGCCTCTCGTGCCACGTCGACCTGCTCTCGTGCATGCGTGCGGGGACGGGCCAGGACAAGCGCCGCAAATTCGAGCAGGACCTCAAGAGCCGGTTTCCGTACTACAACGACGCCTGGTTCACGGCCGAGTGGAACACGGAGCCCAATACTGACGACGTGCTCAAGGCGCTCAAGGAGCCGTGGCGCATCCAGACATTTACCACGTTCCTCCGCACGCCGGGGCTGATGGATAAGATCCTGGCGTTCTTTCGCGTTGCTGGTGCGGTCCTGACTGGCGGGACGCTTGCCCTGGCGATGGCGGCGATCTTGGCGGGCATCGCGTACGCAATGTGGATCACCTTTGGGTGGGTTGCCGTATGGATGGCTGTGTCGTTGGCTGCGGTACTCGTCTACTTCACCGTGGAGATGTCGTAAGGACAAGGAGACCTTTGCACGATCACGGGAAGCCAGGGCATGTATGAGTGGATGGGTCGAGTCGGGCGCGTGACCTTCAGAGAGCGCGGTGATTTCAGGATCAAGATCTTCAGCGAAGCACGAAGCGTGCGCAGCGTGAGCAGCAAGATGTTAAAGAACTCCGCAGGCATTATTTTTACTACCGCTCACTTAGGACATTGAAAAACAAGTACGGCGGAGCCTGTCATCGATATCACTTACCTCGGCTAGCTCAGACCTCCCTGGCTCGTTTTACCAAATGTACTGATGTATCACGCTAAAAATTAGCCAATCAAATGCCGCATTCCCGTAACGGGCCAGCGAGGCCTGAGGTTAGGTTATGCGAACAGGGTCTCATTTGCAACTTTCCTTCCATTTCTTTAAATAATCGAAAGATTCGTATAAAAAGAAATTGTTACGCAGCCAAATTAAGCCCGAACAATATGTCACTTTGGATACGTTTCGAATATAAGCGAATATACGTACAAATCGGGTCCACTTAGTTTTCGAACACCTTAAAATATTACGAAAAATATTTATAAAACCACAACGCCTTAATGAAAATAAGTACAAAAATAAACCAATATATATTGATATGAGCCGATTTAGATTAAACCGTTAAATTACTAATTTCTTTAAAAATTCCCTGTTAAAATTATATTTAATTGTTAAAATACTTATATACTTAAAGAAAAATGAAAAACATTATTTATTTCCAATGTATATAAAGAAAGCAATAATATTACCTTAAATGCGATTCAAAGTTATATAAGATATAAAAGTTTCGTTTGAATTAAACGTAATTTAGTATTTTTAATATTTATTCAAAATCCGAGTATAAAATAGCAACTTTTGATAAAAATTGATTACAACTTAACGAAACCTTTATAAAACTTTATAAAACTTAACATATGGTTTTACACAAACATAAAGTATTATCTTATAAAGTTACGCGGCTATAACCCTAAAATTTAAAAAGTTTAATATTTTTACATATTATTTTAAAATATATCGCAAAAATTCATATTAGGGGATTAAAATAAAAATATAAATAAACTTATCATGCATTTCCATTATATATTTGAATAACGATAAAAGTTTTCATATTACCAGTTTATATTAGTAATAATCATGTACCGTTGTTTTGTTGTAAATATATATAATTTTCAAAGAAAATTTTAAAATCTTTCAAGTATTATTTTGTCACAAATTTCTCATTTCTCGTTTAGGTATCTATGTCATTATATATATAATTTTTTTAGCATTGTATATAACTTGTAAATGTTGTGTTTTGAATTTTTAAATATCTTTGTGGGATTAAATTTGCTGTTCGGAAATTAAGTGGACCCGATTTGTACATGAATTTTTTCGATTTTTTTTAGATGGCAATTGCAGCCAATATAGCTAAGTTTAGGTCCGGGAAATGGGCGACCGCAAGGCCCTCGTGGTTGCTACAGGACAACTACCGGTCGCAGCATCGTGCACCGGGCTTCTTTAGTATATCCGGTATAGGGAAAGTCCGTATATCGACTTTTTCGGTCGCACGGGTTGTGGTAGTTGCGTCGCAGCCATGAGAAGGTTGGGGTCAATTAAGTCCGGAACGCCCTCCTTGCTACGACGCAACAACCACCAATCGCAACATTCTGCCATGGACCTTCCAAGAGTAATTCAGTATAGGAAAAGCTCTTCTAGCTATGTTTTTAGCCGTATAGGTTATAGTTATTGCGTTGCAGCTATAAGAAAGTTGGGGTCAGTTAAGCCCGGAACGCCCTTATGGCTGCGACGCAATAACCATAAATCGTACGGCCAAAAAAATTGCAGAACGGGCTTCTCCCATACTAAGTTACCCTTGGAAGGCCCATGGCGAAATGTTGTACGTGGTGGTTGCGTTATCGCAGCCGTAAGAAGGTTCCGGACTTGATTAACCGGAACGCCCTCCTTGCTGCGACGCAACAACCACCGGTCGCAACATTTTACCATGGACCTTCCAAGGGTAATTCAGTATGGGAAAAGCCCTTCCAGCTATTTTTTTGGCCGTATGGGTTATAGTTATTACGTTGCAGCTATAAGAAAGTTGGGGTCAGTTAAGTCCGGAACACCCTTATAGCTACGACGCAATAAACATAAATCGTACGGCCAAAAAAGTGCAGGACGGGCTTCTCCCATAATAAGTTACCCTTAAAAGGCCCATGGCGAAATGTTGTACGCGGTGGTTACGTTGTCGCAGCCATAAAAAGGTTCCGGACTTGATTAACCGGAACGCCCTCCTTGCTACGACGCAACAACCACCGGTCGCAACATTCTGCCATGGACCTTCCAAGGGTAATTCAGTATGGGAGAAGCCCTCTTTTGGCCGTACGGGTTGTGGTTGTTGCGTCGCAGCAAGGAGGGCGTTCCGGATTGAAGGTCTGCTCAGAACGAGAATTTTGACTTAGATCTTTAATATCTCCACCAAACCAGCCCCGACCGGCAGGTTATATAGATAATTAAAAAGCTCTTTTAAAGCTGTATATAATCAGGTTTTCTTTTGTTTTTTAGACATTTTTATCGTTGTTATATTATCGAGTTTCAAAATTAGATTTTCGAAAATCTGTATGGGACTGCTCAGAACGAGGCCAAAAAATCACAACTTGCCATCAGGCCCTATTTTTGAGGTTTTGTTATTTCTATGGAGACTTTTCTTAAAAAGGTTTAGTTGATACATCTGACCCTTGCAGCTACTTCTTGATCAAAAGCGCTAGCCACGGCTGCGCCGCAGGCGCAGCTCCAACCTCAAAAATGGGGCCTGATTTTAGTGAGGCAACGAGCTGGACACTTTTTGGCACCTCGCAACAACAAATTCAAATAACTCAACAACAATACATCGCATTAATTCAAATCAATCGGATTCTTTTTCGCTAGACGTATCTACAACTTCTATATAAGTACGCGCATTATGTCCAGGCTTGTCGCAGACGCCACATTTCCGTTCCTTAGTCTCAACCCTTTTACGGCAACCCCCTCCAGCTGCTGTTAGCCACATTTTTTCACCACCCCCTTCTTTTTAAGCCAGAAAAGCTTATCCTTTTTATATAGTAAATGTTCTTTTTTCTTGAAAACGTTTGTTTTTAATCCTGCGACGTTTACTTAAAATATGGTTCGTTTTACGCAATTAAGCAACTTCTTTCCGAAAAAGAATATTTTTGTACAAAATTAATAAGGGACTTTTAGTTAAAAAATAAACCGATTTAATTATTTTAATTAACGAACTACCTTATTAATCCTTAATCTTCTTTTGCAAATAACGTAATTACCGCGTTATTTCCTTAATATTCCTAAAAGTTTTCGCAAGCGGGGAATAAATAAAACCGGCGGAGGTCAACGGGGAAACGGTCGGCGTAGGCACAACTGGAGGAACCTTTAATTCGGAAAAAACGTTATTAAGATCGAATGGAACAAAACCAGCTTTCGCAAATCCAGATTTGATATTATCGGACGTTATGGCAGCTTAGAACGCGTTGTAAAAGCCGGCGAGGAAATCTTCTTTGGCAATGTAGGTACGATAACGTCGCATTAAGTTTTCGATATATTACAAATAAACGCGTTTTAAAACAGAAAAACAAGATACATCAAAAGGTTAAAGCCGATGCAATAAATACGCGGGTAACGTACCACACAAGCGAGTCGCGCACACAAGCGAGTCGCGCGAATCTTGGCACCTCACCACAACAAATTCAAATTGATTAATAACAACACATTGCATTAATTCAAATCAATCGGATTCTTTTCGCTAGACGTATCTACAACTTCTACACAAGTACGCGCATTATGTCCAGGCTTGCCGCAAACGCCACACTTCCGTTCCTTGGTCTCAACCCTCTTACGACGACCCCCTCCAGTTGCTATTGGCTGCATTTTTTCACCACCTCCTTCTTTTTAAGCCAAAAGAGCTTGTCCCTCTTGTATAGTAAGTGTTCCTCCTTCTTAAAAACGTTTATTTTTGGTCCTGCAACGTTTATTTAAGATATAGTTCGTTTCGCGCAATTGGGCAACTTTTTCCCGAAGAAGTATAACTTCGTACAAAAGTAACAAGTTACTTTTTATCAATAAACCAGCCGATTTTAACGACCCTTAACGAGCCACCTTAATATCCAATCTTTTTTTACAAATAACGTCCTTGCCTTGTTACTTCTTTAATATTCTTAGAGGTTTTTGCGAGCGGAGAACGAATAGAACCGGCAGAAGTTAGCGGGAAGACGGTCGGCGTAGGTATAACTGGAAAAACCTCCAATTCGGAAAGAACGTTATTAGGATCGAATGGAACAAGACTAGCTTTTGCAAATCCAGATTTGATATTGCTGGACGTCATGGTAGCTTGGAACGCGTCGTAGAAGCCGGCAAGGAAATCTTCTTTGGCAATGTAGGTATAATAACGTCGCATTAAGTCTTCGACGTATAACGAATAAACGCGTTTCAAAATAAAAAAACAAGATACATTAAGAAATTAAAGCCGATACGAAGAATGGGCGGGCATACAAAGCGTAATAATGTTGTTATTGGCGCAATATTCTTCGAATTTTATCAAATGGTAACTTTTATAGCCGTCAAGAATAAGAAAACGTTTCGAACCTTTCGTACGCGTCCGAATAAGCTTATCAAAATGCTGGATCTATTCGAGACCCAATTTATTTGTTGTCCAACCATTATCATTTAATGCGATCTTCCAATCGGCTGCTGGCGGTAAGTTATCGCGGTACCAGGACCTAAGATAATTTTTCCCCGTTATAATAACAAATGGCGGTACAGCCCAACTTTGGGAATTAACAGCTTGGATAACTGTAACCCATTTTTTATTTCTTTATTGCGTTTGTTTAAGTTTTCCACGTTTTTCGGCATTGGTAATTATTATGCCCGTTACTACAAAAAGCCCTATTGAAAATTTAATTTCGTCAAAGTTGTAAATATCTTTTTCTGCGATGCCGTATTTTGCTATAATAGCCTGAACAAGCTCGAACTATTTGCGAAATATCTCTGGATTTTCGCATAGGACCCGTTAATAATCGATTTTCCGATTTAAATACGTCTGGAGTTTTTTTTGCCGTCTAACAAAGTTCGACGCCCAGTTAATTCCAACGCATCCTGCAACGCGCTGGGCTAGCAGTATATTGGCCATATCTTTAACGTGCTAAAGCCGGACAGGAAACGCTCGCGTATCTAGGTTAAGAATTCGGTCGACAATAGATGTTTTTTCGGTCGGCGTCAATTTTCGCGAATTGGAAACTGTATCAGCCCGAGAGGGTTTGCCGTGAATTCGGTTTCTTAAAGTGGATTCGGGAACCTCATATATAGCATGAAGCCGTTTGTAACTAAGTCGCGGGTGTCTCCTTTTAGCTTGAACAGCTAGATTTATTCTGGCTTCTTTTGTTAGCCGCTCCATGTTGTAGTGTTGAGAAATAAACGATTGAAGTTGGGTGATTGAGATGGTGAAGAAAACGCGCGACTCGCTTGTGTGGCACGTTATATAAAACGTAATAATGTTATTATTAGCACAATACTTTTCGAATTCCATCGAATAGTGACTTTTATGGCCGTCGAAAATAAGGAGATATTTCGAACCTTCTGTACGCGTCCAAATATTCTTATTAAAATGCTAGATTTATTCAAAACTTAATTTATTTGTTATCCAACTATTATCACTTAGTACGATTTTTTAATCGGCTGCTGGCAGTAGGTTATCGCGATACCAGAACCTAAAAAGATTTTTCCCCGCCATAATAACAAATAACGGCACAGCCTAACCTTAGAAATTAACAACCTAAATAACTGTAACCCATTCTTTATTCTCTTATTACGCTTATCTAGGTCTTTTACGTCTTTCAGTACTAGTAATTAATATGCCCGTTACCATAAAAAGTCCCATCAAAAATTTAATCTCGTCGAAGTTATAAATATCCTCTTTTGCGATACCGTACTTCGCGATTATAACCCGAACAAGCTCGAACTATTTGCGAAATACTTCTGGATTCTCGGCTAAAATCCGTTAATAATCGATCTTCCGATTTAAACGCATCTTAAGCTATTCTTGCCGTCTAACAAAGTTCGACGCCCATTTAATTCCAACGCGTCCTACAATGCGCTGGGCCAGCAATATATTAGCCATATCTTTAACGTGCTAAAGCCGGACAGGAAACGCTCGCGTATCTAGGTCGAGAATACGGTCGACAATCGATTTCTCTTCAGTCGGCGTCAATCTTTGCCCATTGGAGATAGTATCGGCGCGGGAAGGTCTGCTGTTGCAACGCGTCTCTAAGGTGGAATGTGGAATTTCATAGATAGAACTAAGCTTTCTATAACTAAGTTTCGGGTTGTTTCTTTTAGCCTAAACGGCTAGGTTCATTCTAGATGCTTTTGTAAGTCGTTCCATATTGTGGTTGTTGAGAAATAGGTAATTGAAGTAAGATGGTTGGATTGTTGGAAAAAAGTGTCCAGCTTGCTTGTCTGTCCAGCTCGCTTGTCTGTCCAGCTCGCTTGTCTGTCCAGCTCGCTTGTCTGTCTAGCTCGCTTGTCTGGCACGTTACCCTAACCATTATTTTTATAAACGCAACGCCGTATTAATCAAAATACTAATTTAAGTATTAATCAAGGTAACCGTAACTCCCGTATACAAAGCCGTACTTATTTATATACTAATCGAAATAACCAGAACTCCCGTATACGAAGCCGTACTAATTTATATACTAATTTTTCCTTTTTTCCGGCTTAAACAAGCCTAAACTGCTGGAAATATCCGCGCAGGACTTTTTATATTATCTATCCGGGAATTTCTCGATAATTTACTCTTATTATTTAAGCTGCTGGCAGCAAATTGCCATCTCTCTTTGCTAAGTATAATATATCTTATCTTATTTTATTCGGGCTTTTTCTAATTATATTTGCTATTTTCGGTTTTCGGGCTTCTTATCGTTTAATTTTTTGTACTTAACGTTTTTCCGCAATTTTATACAATCGCTAGCCGGAAATCCCGTATTCCGGCAAACCTATAGGACCTACCGGCAATATTATGCCCGTTATACGATAAACGAACTTTATATCTTTATTTATTAATATAACGCGCTTACTATAAATACAACATAAATTAGCGGTTATAAACGATTAATACGTAAATTAATACGCATATTATTAATTTCGACATACCAGTAAAAAACGTAATCAAAGTAACCTTAATTACTTTTTGTAAAGTATTAATAACTAACTGCTAGAATCGGAAATTTGTTCTGCCAAATAACTTTTAAACAATTTCGCGTATAAAACGTTAAAATAGAGCCTTTAAAATTAAAAAATTGGTATCTTTTTAATATTTGCGGATTTTTTGAAATGTAACGGCTTTAACAAAAAGAATTTAGTAAAAAAAATAATTAATAAGGTCTGAAATACTTATTACCGGGTTTTCATCGTCTGGACTTTTTGACCTTGCCGGTTATCTCCAAAGGGGTATTTTTGGCTTTCGGTGTAGCTTTGCCTTTGCCCTTAGCCTTGCCTTTGTCTTAGGTTTAAGGTGGGTATTTGCCTTTAACGTTATTGGCCTGCGAAGTTACGTACGTTTCTAAATTAAGATTAATATATTAATTAATACGTAAATTAATACGTTAATTAATACAAATATTAACTTACGAGTTTTCAAACGCGCCATAACCAGAAAATTACTTATTGTATCTAAAAAATAATATTAAAATTGAAATTAATTATTTAAAATTAACTAAAAGGTGCAATTATAAAAAAATGCGACTGCGTAAAAATTTGCAGTATATTATATATAAGGTAAACAAAACAAGATAAAATTATTACGGAAACGTATAAACTTATTTATAGACCTACTTTTTAAAAAAAACCGTAATATTAATACTATAATTTATGTACGTATATAACAAAAAACATATAACATAATTTTATTACCTTTATTATTTAATAATAATAAATTAATTAGCAATTCGTTTATTTCTTATTAATATACGCTTTTAAGCGGGTTGTAATAATCTTTTAGAAATATTATAAGTTTTCCTTTTCCGTATTCTTGCCGATCTAGTTATAACGTTTCCAGCCCTCGTTTGCTTTTTAATGCCTAAGTTAGCTAAATATAGCGATGGGTTAGGTTTCTGCTATACGGTAATCTTATCGTAAATTTGCTGCCTTGGTAAAAAACTAGCTGCAGTTAAGGTTGTTCCGCTATCGACTCGAGGTATAGTAGTTTAAGAAACGGGTTGGGAATTGTTGATTTCGCCGATAGTAAATGTAGAATAAGTAACGCTTAAATCTTATTTTTCCGAAAATTTCGTATAAAAAGCTTTTTCGATTTATTTTTGTCGACGTTCCGCAATTTAAGTGTTACGGCTGCACCATACCGTTGCGCCAGGGGCAAAAGATTAGCGGAATGATCGCAATTGTGGTAATCATTCTGGTGCTTGCAGCTGTATATATACTGGAGCTGTGTCACGGTACTTCCAATCCGTAACATTAAGTAAGCTTATCGTTTTCGGTATGATTGTACCAAATATCGGGCAGTAGATCTTTTAGCTTATTTCGCAGATGGGATACTATAAAAAGGTTAATTCGGAATATAAAATATGTTAATTCGGAACGCTTATACGAATAAATCAGCTTAATCCAACTTTACGTTCGCTTTATTAATATGGCAGCAACCTGAATACAAAAGTAATTTACGGGCGAATACGGCCAGCTTAGGAAAATACCTTTTTTATCTTCCGTTAAAACGCGAAAATATCTTAGTTGAAAAGTAAGTTCCCGTATTAATTAACGTATTAATACCCGTATTAGGAACTTATATAACTTACGCATTTCCAGGTAGTAGTCGACGATTTGCTCCTAAGGCCGACCGTTGTCGAGAATTGATAAGCTCGAAAAAGTGCGCTATTTAAGATTAAAACGGTTATTACAGGGAAAAGAAAAAAAAATACTGCATAAAAGTAAATACCTTTTGCGAAGTTTTAATGCTATCGGTCATAATTTCTGATAAGCTCCGATTAATACGTTATTTTCTAAATAATTTCGTTACGTCGTTTATATATTTCTTATAGTAAAACTTATAAGCATTTTTAAAATAACGAACCGCTTTATTACGAAAAAAAATCGTTAATAAATAATTGGCCCAGAAACTTTTTTTACTTATCGAAATAGAATTCTGTTTTCGAATTTAATAAAGGATACAAAAGCATTACGAAGATAAAATAATACTTGTTATTTTTAAAAGCTTTATCGATATAACGCTGGCAGAATTTAAAGTAATTTAATAATTTAAAATAATTCCTTAAGGTATAGTTACGGAGTACTAGCAGAAATTCGATCTTATAAGTAAATTTCGCACTTACGAAAATACTTCTTTATAATTTTAAACCCTATAACAACATAATTATAATTCGTTTTTTTCGAAGCGCTAAAAAAGGTCGTTAATAGGAAAAACGGTTTGCAAATATCGATCAAGTAATCGATAATATCCTAAATAATTTCCGTTATTTCGAAGCCAGTTATTTTTTCGCAACGTATATAATCCTCGATTGTAGGTCTTAATCGACGAACCCGGACAAGCATATATACCACGGAGCTCTAACGAATTTTTACGTTTCGAATAACCTGCAGTAATTTTTAAATATTTAAAATACTCCTTTCTTTAAAAGCAGTTTATATACGCTTAAACCGCTGCTAGCATTCTGTATTAAGATTAAGATATATCGCCAACCATCTAACCTAAATCGGTTAAAGAATTAATACGAAAATTAATATAACGCTGCTAGCGGAATAACAAGGTTAACGTACTTCTGCTACAATACGATCAACCGTATCAAGCTTAATCTACTTAATTTTGGTTATTTCTTTTTTGTTCTTTTCCATTTTTAAGCCCGCCTAATCTTTTATTTTTGCATTATTTATAACTTTCAACCGTTAAAAAAACGCTTATAGATATTTTGTAATAAATATAAGAAATAATAAAAATAGTTCGTTCCGTTTATTTATTTCTATATTTATTTATCTTTTTTTATACATTTCTTAAAATGCTTTATGCCGAAATTCGCTCCGCCATCCGCTGTAATAACCTGAATTTTTATATGGAGCCCGTATTTCTTTAACGTTTTGTAAAACGTTTAAGTATTCGACTTTCTTTTCTTATTTTCGTATAGCTGAATATTAACTAGGACGTATTTAAATGTCCAGTTTCTGTCGACGAAATAAACATATACGCCTTAAAAAACTTATGTTAGATTAAGGGAAATCCAAACGTTTGTGGTTACCGAAACGTAAGATTCGGGAGAGATATTTTGCAACTTTAACTGTACGACCTTTTCCGCGTACTTTTCGCATTTGTCCTTAAGCGTACGGGATTTTAGAAGATTATAGGTAAGGCATATATGCCGGACCTAATTGATAAGGTGCGGATTTTCGACATAATTAAAAGATAGGTATAAGCTGGCTTATATTTTAATTATAAAACGATTATCTTCAAACAAAGTTCTGGCAGCGTAAAACGGATGCTGTTAAATTATAATTAATACGATGATTAATACGATAATTAGTACGTACTAAAATACCTTACTTATAATAGAACCTGTAACGGCTTATTTTTTTTAATCGGGCTAGTCTTTTTTTTTTTTTTCGCATAATTTACTGTTTATATAATTTTTAACGTAATAATACCATTATTATTTATTTTTGCTTTCGGATATATCCGGGTTTTATAACAAGATTTACAGATTACCATTAGTTAACTTGTTTTTAAAGTTACGCCATAAAGCTGACCTTGTTAATATTAAAACGTTTGGTTAAAAACGAAAATTCTTTAAAAAAGTGCCTTGTTTATATCGTCGTTAAGGGTAGGTTTTTCTTAAAATTACGGCCGCCGTATAAATTACGCCTTGAACATTTCGGCGTCTTGCGTCTTGTAAACATAGCAAACGGGAACGCCGAATCGTAAAAATGGTTGGTATATTTCTTGTACGTTATCCTGGAACCTTAAGCTAGTTTCTGGTTAAGTTAAAGATATGGCCTTTTTAGCGTATTTGTTACCTAATTCGTCGTTACTCGATTTGTCAGAACTTTTTTTCGCTTTTTTAATTAGATTTAGTTTTTAATTTTTCGCTGTATCCTTTTTGGCAGTTTATTTCGTCGAACACGTAATTATCCCTAAGTTCGTCCTCGTTTTCGTTTTCGACGTTCGGTTGCTTCCCAGATCCAGGTTCGTTTTTAGGTTTGCTTTCGTTTTTGTCTCTATCGTATAAAGCATTATTTAATTTCTATAGCTAACTTTTTATTTCGAATTTTTTTTAGCTGAGTCCGACTTATAACTTTTTTCGTCAGTTATAACCTGGTTAAAAAGGTCGATAAAAGGTGGTAACATATTGCAATATCGAATTCGAATAAGGCTTAAATAATGTTATAAATACGTTATTAAATGCAACTGTATGCGATTAATACCTTAACAGTAAAAATTTAATACCTTAAAAATAAAATATTAATACGTTAAAAGTAAAAGATGAATACGTACGAAAATATAAAAATAAAATTAAAATAACGTACGTTAAATATTGTAAACGGATTATTTATTTTTCGACTTATTTATTTTTCGACTTATTGATTTAACGCTTATTTTATTCAAAACTTTCCGGGTAAAATTTCGAAGTTTGCTATAATTTATCTTTTTACTTTTTAAAATTTTATATAGCCGGAATGCTTTTCCCTTTAAATAAAGCTATATTTCTATTACGTCGTATATTAAGTGATAGTATAAAGTAAACCTTAATTAATTATGGTAATATAAAGTTTAATCGTTTTATAAATTTATCCGTTACCTTTATTATTACTATTATTATTACAATTGTTAGGAGTCATAGTTTTAATCTTTTACAAAACGAAACTTTTATTCCGGGGATTCGAATACTAAAAATTATTAAATTATTCCAATAGCAACCGACTGCTTTTACGTTTGGACAAAATGCTATTAGGCGAAAGTAGGTTTTAAAATACGGTGTTTGCGGTTGCTAGATATAAAAAAAGAAGGTTAGAATATAAATTCGGCATCGTTGCTTTAGGCCTGGAAATAAGTTACATATCCCAGATTAATACGTTAATTAATACGATTTTAATTTTAAAAATTTGTAACATTACGTAAACTTAAGCGGTTTTAGAAATTATATATTCTGTTAATTTTACAGCATCCCTTTAAGCTTGTAATCCGGGAGATCTTATTTAATATGCAACCGAGAAACGATTTTAAAATTTAGCGATCCGCATTGAAAATACTATAAAAAGCGGCGAAAGATAAATTAATTATATTATTTACCAGTAATAACTTATATGTAATTTATATGAAAAAAGTTATTATTTACCCAAAAGATTTTTATCTGGTTAAGCAAATTTGCAAGTAAATAAGTTTAGGTATTTTTCTTAATATTGCATAATAAGTATTTATTTTTGAGAGGAAAATTTACCCGAAGTTTAACCGTGATATTTTTTCAATAAGTTAATTATATATAACGTCCCATACCACCTCACCGGATGCACCACCTCACCGGATGGTTTTTGGCACCCCCCAACAACTAACCTAAACAACTCAACTACAACACATCAAATTCATTCCAATCAATCGTATTATCTTTCGCAGACCGTATCTACAGCTTCTGGACAAGTGCACGCATTATATCAAGGCTTGTTGCGGACGCCATATTGCCATTTCTTCCTGCCAACCCGCCCGCGACCGCCCAACTTCAGCAGCTGTTAGCAGCAATTCTTTACCACAACCTTTTTGCAGGCTAGAAGAACTTGTTCATCCTATATAGCAAGTATTCATCTTTCTGAGAAACGTTTGTTTTAATCGTATAATTGCGTCGGTTTCGAGTTATTGCGAAATCAAGCCCGACACGCCCTGCCATACGCCCTGCCATACGCCCTGCTACACGCCCCGCGAGACGCCCCGCGAAACGCCCCGCACGGACCCCCCATGCCCCCCAAAGAGCTTCCAACGCGCCTTCCAACACGCACTACAACGCGTTTCTCGACGTATTCTGCTACGTATGTCTTCAACGATCGAGGCCGGACAGGAAATGCTCGCGTATATAGGTTAAGGATTGGGCTGATAATCGTTTTTTTGTCGGTCGGTTTCAATTCTGACGAATTAGGGGAAATATTAACTTGGACGTATTAGGCGCTGGTCGGTTGCGGGCGGGTTAGGAGGAAGAAATGGCAATATGGCGTCCGCAACAAGCCTTGATATAATGCGTGCACTTGTCCAGAAGCTGTAGATACGGTCTGCAAAAGATAATACGATTGATTGGAATCAATTTGATGTGTTGTGGTAAAGTTGTTTAGGTTAGTTGTTGGGAGGTGCCAAAAACCATCCGGTGAGGTGGTGCATCCGGTGAGGTGGTGTGGGACGTTAAACTTAAAAAGCATATTACGATTTTAAAACCAAATCGATAAAGCCTGCTATTGATTAGAATAAAGTAACCGAGATTAATATAATTTATTTCGTCGCCTATAAAGGAAAGCTATTTTATAAAAAGGCATTTTTGCGCAAATAGCTATAAAGTAAAGTTATAAAAAGTAAAAGTACTCGTTATTTAAAGGAAATCCGAGCTTTAGAGATCGACGACTTTAATCAGCCAACGGTACTTATTAGCGTTATAATAGCTAAGCGATTTAAAAATAAGGAAGATGAATTTGGAAGCATAAAAAGGAATAAGATTAAGTACGAAATTGACGAAGATAATTTGATATATAAAGGACTTTTTCTCTATAATATGGAAATTGGTGCCTAAATAGATAATACCTTTTAAACGAAAGTTAATACCTTCCAGTTTAACAGTATTCCCTTAACGGATAACACCTTTATTTATAAAAGCTTAATCGATGAGTATGTAGTTAAGTTCTGGGAGAAAAAGATCCGGAAAAACTTTAAAAGGAAGTTTGAAATTACTTGGTCCGGATTAATCGAAGTTTGTCCAGATTTTGGAAAGACTTTTAAGAACTTTATAGCCGTTAAAACTTTAAAGATACTTAGTCGCAAAAACAAAGAAACGATTAATATAACCGAAACTGAAATACAAACATTAAAAACCTTAAAAGTAAATAAAACCTTTAGGATTTTAATTATGGATATCGGTTATAAGGCAGAAAGCCAGAAAAAAGCCAAAGTTTTATCCGTTCAGCAATATAGTTTATTTAAATATATTACTCTGTTATTTAAATTGGCAGTTAAAGTAGGCCATAAAGGTGGTAAGGACCTGATTAATGGAATTATCGATATTAGAGCCGAATTTAACGTTATAATCGCGTCGTACGTTAAGCGATACGGACAGGCCATGCGATAAACCTGCGTATCATTTTTGGGCTTTAACTTTTAAAAAAGGACCCCGTTCGAAAATATTATCGAGGCGCTTATTTGGTTAGCTGGCCGATTAATTACTATTTCTTTATTTGTCGTTAATAATTAGTATGCTGCGCAGCTATTAATATTGGCACTTAACTTTATAGTTAAATCGAAGATAACGCTTAATATAAATCCGGACGTAATGGAAGGAATTTTGAAGTTTGGCCCGTCGAAGATTATTATCCTTTTAGTTTCTGCAGAACGTATTACGCGCAGTATTCGTATTAACGAAAAGCCAGAAAAAAAGTAGCCGGTAAAATAATAGGCCGTTTTATTAGTAAAAATAGGCCTATAAGCGAAAAAGCAAAATAAATACGTTATAAGCTCGTATATCTTTTCGATTAGTAATACCTGTATTAATTAAAACTCCCGAACTATTTAGGAAGTTATTGGCGACAAGCTGGAACCCGGAAATAAGATCTTAAACCAGTTAAACGACGAGGAACTTATACATGCCTTATATAGAATACTGTAGGACGAGATGTAACAAAAAATTAATAATAATTAAACCGCCCAAATTAATACGATGTATAAACCAAATAGAAAAAAATGGTTCCTGTCGACGATATACCCTTTAATGGATTAATACTTCTTAAAACCCCGAATTAAAAAGTTAAAAAGCTCGGAAAAACTTCGCAAGCGATTAATTAGAATAAAGAAAAGCCCGACGAGCCTGACATACCTTTAACTGCTTTATTCCCTAGATTTATTACCATATCCCGAAAAACCCGATTTATAAAAAAACGAGCCGACGTTATTCTTAATTAGTTAAAAAACAAATTTATCCGTATAAAGAAAGCTTTTTTTAAGGAAATGCTTTTTCGCAAAGTAACTGCCTTAGCCTGGAATTGGAAAAAGTATGGCAAAATCAAATTAAATGTCGTACCAAATTATGAAATTCGAACAATCCTTTACAAGGCATGGCAAGTTAAGGGCATAACAGTGCCAGCAAGTATTAAGCACAAACTAATGGAAATATTGCGAATGCGAATTTAACGAAGTACTCTTAAACAATTTTATACAGCATACAGAAATGCCTAGTTCCTAATAGAAAAAAAGAATAATGGTTTCCGACTAATCAATTCTGCGACCAAATTAAATACGGTTACTTGGCGAAATACCTGTATGTCAAAAAACTATAACGAATTTTGAACGGATTTTATTATATATTCCTTAGTTACCTTGGTAAACCTTTTCTTAAGCTAGGATCAAGTTACTTTAATTCCCGCCAGCAAAGATTTTACCATTTTTGCGATACCGGTAAA
Source organism: Monosporascus sp. mg162 (assembly GCA_004155945.1). Taxonomy (NCBI): domain Eukaryota; kingdom Fungi; phylum Ascomycota; class Sordariomycetes; order Xylariales; genus Monosporascus; species Monosporascus sp. mg162. Next base: position 23,438 of record QJNY01000267.1, read on the forward strand.
ACTTTTAAGGTACATTACTATGCCCATAGGATTTTCCAATTTTGTAACTTATTTTTGCCGCGTAGTAAGAAGGATTCTAGACGATCTAATACCTAATATAGCCCGGCCATTCGTCGATAACGTTAAAGTCAAAAATTTAAAGATAAGATATAACGATAAGAAGATTTTTCCAGGAATTCGGCGATTCGTTTATAAGCATATTATCAACATAAACAAAACCCTTTTTAATTGCGAGCTTGCTAGTGCGAGGACAAGTATAAATAAGTTTTAGTAATGTTAAGAAATAACCGTTATAGTCGGATTCATTTACGAAACGAATGGACGGCGACCAGATACAGCTAAGGTAGAGAAGATCCTAAAGATCCAGCTATACAAAAACGTTTCGGAGATTAAAGCTTTCCAAGGCATTATCGTCTATTATTGAAGATTTATTACGTACTTTGCTATTAAAATAAAACCTTTTATACGCCTATTCCGAAGGAATCAACCTTTTATTTAGGGCCCCGATCAAAATCGAGCAATAAAGAACGTCAAAAAACCGATTACCATTACCCCGACTTTAATTACCTTAAATTACAACCTTGAAACAGGAAACATTATTATAAGAACAAACGTAAGCAAAAAAAGCTTTAAAGGTACTTTCGTTAATTAATCAATAAAGTTAAGCATTCCGCGCGCTTTAAAAATGGTACCTAAAAAGGTATTGAAATGGTGTAGAGTGCCGAGCCAGGGGGACATGGCTTGGCTAATTAATTAGTCAGCTCCATATGTGTATTTCTAGGAGCTCTTTTCGCCGGGTGCAATCCCGAGACCTATTCATTACCGTCTATCATTCATCGGCCAGATACATACATCTCTATTTTAGAGTCTGGTTCAACACGGACCCAAATATAATGTTTTCGTTTGCCTTTATTACCGCTGTATTCGGCTATTCTATCGTAATCTGCCTTTAAAAAATGCTTTGATCGGAACTAAGTTTCCCCGTCCTAATTTAAGTGGCTGCTAAAGAAAGGATATTGGCTTTTATTAGCTGCCGACGGACTTTAATTTCCGATTAATAAGTCGGAAGGATTAAAAGGGACGAAATTTTAATTAAATGCATTTAAATTCGAATACGACTACGATAATAATTACGGATACGATAACTTAAGCAGTATATAATTAACGACCGTAATTATAATAAAGACGTAACCTTTTATACGATTAATAAAAGAAAGTTATTAAATTAAAACTTTATTATAAAAACAGCTTTGCTTAAACGACGGTAAAAAAGTACGAGCGCATATAAGCAATTAACTTTAAAGCATGGATTAATTACCTAAATTTTAAACCAATTACGTAATTTAAGATATTATACGTATTAACAGAAAAATTACGTAACAAGAAAAAATATAAGATTTAATTCATAAGGGCTGAAAAAATTAAAATTACGTTACTAGCAACGTAATTATTAGGATTTATATTAATCGAAATAAATACAGTAACGATAAAATTAACGATATAAACAAAATAACGAATAAGAACAGAAAAAGAAATAAGATTATAAAATTACTTATTTTACATAAGAAAAAAAAGTATCGAACAAAGAATAACGTCTTTTAATATAATGCAAATATCAGGAAAAAAACGTTACAGGATATATTTTGAACCTTTCTAGCGTTAATCGGATAATATTTAATTTAGTTATTATTAGGCGGTATTATTTTGGATTTATCTTTTCTGTTAAACTTAAATATTAAGGCGTTTAAGTTGGCAATAAAGGTATTAATTATCAAATTAAAAAAAAATGCGATTAAATAATTAACGACGTAATAATAATTAAATTAAAATTATTCGGACGGATAATAAAAAAAAGAAATTGTTTACTTTTTAAGACTGCAAAAAAAGAAAAATATACTTAAATAATTATGGTAAAAAGTTATTTACCTTATACCTAAATATACTGCGTTTAAAACAACATTTTAAAACCGAAAAAATTTCAGGATTAATAATATTAATTAATCTGAAATAAGCTTTAATAAGTTTTCTAAAAGCTTATCGAAACTTTTTAAAATTACTATTTAAATCCATTTATAATACGAATTACTACTAATAACGAATTTCCTTAATTTTACGAAAAATCAAATTCTACTTTAAATACGACCGCTTAATACCGATTAACAAAAAGCTTTTACGATAGTAAACTTAACGAAACTGAACCCCAAAATATTAACAGTCCGATTAAATCCTTAAAATTAGTTAAGAATACGATTACCTAAATAAACCCAAAAGTCGTTATTAATTTACCGTAAAGATAAAAGATTTCATTAACCCAGAACTTAAAATTATTCCTAGGATTAAAAGTACTTATACCGGACGTTATACTTTTTGAACCTATTAATCAATTTAATTACGATTTCCTTATTAACATTATAAACAAACTTTCGTTTTTTATAATTTTCCCAGATTTATCGGCCTTCCCGGACTTTCGCTTTTTAAAAACTAAAGTTACCGATTAACTTAAAAAAGTTAATAAATTATTTACAAAACATAAACTTAAGAAATTTAAGAGAATCGCCGAATTACTTTATTAAATTAGTAACCACTTTATCACAAACCGGGTTAAAGCTGTATTTAATAATATAAGCTCATAAAACGAAACGTTTAAACGTATCCTGAAAATTTTTAAATTATAAAACTTAAAGCACATTCGAACCGTTAAAAATCGATTAAAGACTTTAACGAAATAAACTTAACGTAATATCCCTAATTACGTTTATAAGTATTATTTAAAGCATGCTACTAAAATAAAAAATATCCTGGAAAAAGCTAAGCCAAAAAGCAAAACAATTACCAAGGACGAATATATTAAAAGCTTACTGAAAAAACTGTTAACTAGCTATTTCCAAAAGATTTTTAACAATTCGTCTATGAAGCTGGAAAACCTATACGCAACCAGCTATAATAATGCTTTAACATTAATCAAAAATCGGGCCTTAAATAAAGCAGGACTTTTTAAATATGAAAAACGTAAGCGATAGCAAAAAAGTATCCGCTTCGACATTAATTAAGATAAAAAGAAACGGTTTAATCTAACGCAGCAATCTAAGCAACAACAACTAAGGAGCTTTTAACCGCAACTAAAATCATCCAACCGTACTAATCAAATATCAAAAATTACGAATACGTTACAAAACTTAAAAATCGTACAAGCCCGACAAATTCAAAACCTAAAAGGTTTTAAAAAAAGATGCGTAACCGAAAAGCACCCCGTATATCATAATATTACGCTCTGCCAGAACAGAAAGCAACTTAAATATATAACTATAATGTTAACTTGTCGATTAATATAATTAATTTCCAGCCGGATAATAATATTCGATTAAGTTTTTACTATAAACGAAATAAATATAAAAATCGAAAAGGTTACCGTAAAAGTTATCAAGGTTAAAATAAACGCTTTAATAGTCTTAATTAAAGTACCTATTAGTTTTATTTAAAATCAGGATATATTATATAAAAATGCTGTTTATTTATTAACATAGAAATTACAGGATTGGTCTTACTCGCCGGCGATAAATCTACCATTTTCCTTAGATCCCCGGAAAACAAAGTAACGTTAAGCATAATTTAATTCCCTTAAGTCCTTAAAAACTAAGGGATCGAGTAACAGATCCTAATTTGGAAGAAAATCTTAAAATAAATTTATGGTTCGCCAGCTTTCCCTGCCCGATTTAAGGAGAAAATGCGGTACTTTGATCGGCGAAACGACATATTTAAGGGCGTAAATAATTAATTAACAAACTTTAATCCGGATACCAATAATCCAGTTAAACCTTAAAAACATATTACAATTTTAAAGCTGAATCGATAAAAGCCCGATATTAATTAAAATAAGGTAACTGAAATTAACATAACCTATTTCGTCGACCATAGCGGAAAGCTATTTTATAAAGAAGCACCGTTACGTAAATAACTATAAAGCGACCCCGTCGAAAGCAAAAATACCCGCCATTTGGAGGAAATCGAAGCCTTGGAAATCGGCGACTTTGATCAACCGATTGTATTTACTAGCGTTATAATAGCTAAACGTTTTAAGGATAAAGAAAAGGAATTTAAAGGCGTAAAAAGGAATAAACGCGAATACGAAACTAATAACGAGGAATAAATATACGAAAAATTATCGTTTTATAATATGGAAGTCGGCGCTTAAATAAATAACATCCTTTAAATAAATTCTAATACCCTTTAGGCAAACGATAAAATCTAAACGGATAATACCCTTACTTATAAAGGTTTAATCGATAAGCATATAATTAAATTCTGGGAAAAAAAGATCCGGGAAAATTCTAAAAGGAAATTTAAAATTATTTGGTCCGAATTAATCGAAATCTGCCTAGATTTCGGAAAGGATTTTAAGAACTTTATAACCGCTAAAATTTTAAAGGCATTTAATCGCAAAAACAAAAAAATAATTAAGAAAACCGAAACTGAAATGCAAAGATCAAAAGTTCCAAAAGCAAAAAGATTTGTTAGGACCTTTATTATAAATATCGGTTATAAAATAAAAAGCTAAAAAGAAGCCAAAGTTTTATCGATTTAATAATATAATTTAACTAAATATATTACCTTTTTCTTTAAACTAGTAGTTAAAGTAAATTACGGCAATGGTAAAAACCTAATTAATTGAGTTATCGACATTTAAGCAAAATCGACCGTTATAATTGCGTCATACGTTAAGTGACATAAACTAACCATACGATAAACCCGCGTATCGTTCTTAAACTTTATTTCTTAAAAAAGAACTTTATTCGAAAACATAATTAAAGTTTTCGTTTAGCTAATTAGCCGATTAATTACCATTCCTTTATTTATCGTTAATAATTATTACGTTACGTAACTATTAATCTTTGGATTTAACTTTATAACTAAATCGAAAATAACGCTTAATATAAACCCGGACGTAATAAAAAAAACCTTAAAATTTGGCCCGTCGAAAATCATTATCCCTTTGGTTCTTATAAAACGTATTACGCGTAATATTCGTACTAACGAAAAGCCTGAAAAAAAGCAGCCGGTAAAACAGTAAACCGTTTTACTGGCGAAAGCAGGCCTATAAACGAAAGGATAAATAAGCAAGTTATAAGCCCTTATATCTTTTCAATTAATAATACTTACGTTAATTAAAACGCGAAAATTATGTAAAAAGCTATTAATAATAAGTTAAAACCCGGAAATAAAATTTTAAGTTAGTTTAATAACGAAAAACTGGCGTATATTTTATATAGAATATTATAAAACGAAATATAACAAAAGATTAATAATAATCGGACCGTTCAAATTAATACGATATATAAACCTAAGTAGAAAAAGGTAATCCCTATCGACGATACACTCTTTAATAAATTAACACCTCTTAAAAACCCGAATTAAAAACTAAAAAATTCGAAAAAACTTAGTAAGTTATTAATTAAGGTAGCAAAAAACCCAATAAACCTAGCACACCTTTAACTACTTTGTTTCCTAGATTTACTACTATACCCCGAAAAACCCGACTTATTAAGAAATACGCCGACGAAATTCTTAATTAGTTAAGAAATAAGTTTACTTATATAAAAAAAACTTTTTTTAAAGAAATACTTTTTCGCAAAAAAGTTACTTTAATTTGGAATTGGAAAAAAAGTAACAAAATTAAATTAAATATTATACTAAATTATAAAATTCGAACGATCCTTTATAAAGCATAATAAGCTAAGGGCATAATAATGCCGGCGAATATCAAAAACAAATTAATCGAAACATTGCGAATACGTATTTAGCGAAATATCCTCGAATAATTTCATGCTGCATATAGAAATATTTAGTTCTTAATCGAAAAAAAAGATAATAAGTTCCGATTAATTAATTCAGCAACTAAATTAAATGCTGTTATTTTGCGAAATACCTTTATACGGGACAATTACGACGAATTTTCCGCAAATTTTGCTATATGCTTATTAATTACCTTAATAAACTTTTTCTTAAGTTATAATCAGGTTACTTTAATTCCAGCCAGCAAAAATCTTACCATTTTCACGATACCGTTAGAACTTTTAAAATATACCATTATATCTTAAAAATTTCCTAACTTTATAACTTATTTCTGCCGCGTAATTAAAAAGATTTTAAATAATTTAATGCCCGATATCGCTCGGCCATTCGACGATAACGTTAAAGTTAAAGGCCTAAAAACAAAATATAACGATGAAAAGATCTTTCCAGGAATTCGGCGATTCGTTTATAAACATATCGTCAACATAAATAAAACCTTTCTTAATTACGAACTTACTAATACGACGATCAGTAAAAAAAATCTTAATAATGTTAAAAAATAACGGTTATAATCGGATTTATTTACGGAACGAATAAGCGGCGATTAGATACAGCTAAAGTAAAAAAGATCTTAAAAATCCAACTATATAAAAACGTTTCGAAAGTTAAAGCTTTTTTAAGTATTATCGTTTATTATCGAATATTTATTACGTACTTCATTATTAAAATAAAACCTTTTACCCGCTTGCTGCGGAAAAATTAACCTTTTATTTAAAGCCCCGATTAAAATTACGTAATAGAAAATATCAAAAAAGTAACTATTATTACCCCGATTTTGATTACTTTAAATTATAATCCTAATACCGGAAAAATTATTATAAGGATAAATATAAGCAAAAAAAGCTTTAAAAGTACTTTTAATTAATTAATTAATAAAATAAAACATCCCGCGCGTTTTAAAAATAGTACTTAAAAAGGTACTAAGCTAAATTACGACGCTAACAAACTAAAATATCGAATTATTCTTAAAATCTTAAAAAAATTCCGGAACCATATTTATAAAATCCGATTCGTACTAAAAATTAACGTTAAAGTATTAATAGCGCAAATTAATAATTCTTTAAGGCTTTTACTTAATGCTATAATTATTCGTTAAGTTGCTTAAATAAAAATATTAAACTTCGAAATTAAATATATTCCCGGCAAAAAAAATATAACAACGGATAACTTATTCCGAAAGCTACTTAAAGCCTTTAACGCGTTAAACGATTAATATAAGAAAAAAGTCGATAACTTTATTAATATCCAGCTTAATATTATTCGGCTTAATTTTATTTTAACTAGTACAACTTTTGTATCTATTAATACAGATTGGCGATAAGAACTTTTTATTAAAAACTAATTTAAAAAGTTACAAAAGTACGTTAAGTTCTTAACGATACTAAATTTCTTTAATCGGTTCGATAATGCTCCAAAAAGGAAACGAAATACTTTTAAATCCGAAACGTTAAATTACTTTATTTAGAACGGTATTTTTTGACGCAAGGTAAACAAAATATACGGCAGCCAGCGAATGGTTAATATTGAACAAAAGCGATTCGCGGTAATTAGGCAATGTTATAAGGATTATAGCAATAAAAGGCGAAATTCGACTTATCGTTACATAGCAGCTTTGTATTATTAACGTAGCATGTTTGGCCATGTTCGGAAGGCAGTATTTGCGTATGTTAAATGCCAAAAAGCAGCCGATCGACGCTTTAAAGAAGGCTATGAATTTTCGCAGCCGATTGATATAGCTGTTATCTAGGTGATCGATGTTCAGTTTATGCCCAATAACGATGGTTGCAAAGCTACGGTCGAAGCTAGGTGCGAATTGTCCGATTATCTAAAAGCTAAAGCCCTACGATCAGTTACGTCAGCAGCGATCAAAAAGTTCTTGGATAAGCACGTCTTTTATCGACATAATGTTCCGATTAAAATCAAGATTAACAAAAGCTCAAAGAACAAATATTAAGGTATAGATACCAAGTGGCCGACTTAAAAGCTATGCAGTTGTGGACGACAACAACACGACAGAGACGATATGTTCAGAAAAACGGAAGAGATTAACACGATTAATTGCGAGAAACTAAAGTATAATGGTTCTCTTAAATTCCTTTAAGCTTTTTTAAGTTCCTAAAAGTTCTCTTAAATTTCCTTACCGTTCCGCTTACCGACACCTTATACGATAACCACTATACTTTATTCGTAATTAGTACGTCCCGCTATATTTGCCCGGAACCGGGAATTAATCATATATTTCTTTACTTTAGTTCGAAGCTAATCCTTATCGTATATCTTAATGATAAAATAAGTTTTTATACGAAGGTTTTTTTTAATTCCTAGCGATCGTAAAAAGCTAGCTTTAAATACTTTAGACCGTTCGTTCCGGAAAGTATAATTATATTTTTGGTAAACCCGATATAATTATTATAAACTCCGTCAAAAAAGCCTAGAATCGACTAACATTTAAAAAATAGGTATATTCCGTATTAATTAAAATGCTTCGATATTACATGTTATTTTTCGTAAAGTTTATAAAGTATTAGGTTAGGTATATCGAATACTTAAATAAATAAATTAATAACGTATTTAAAAATTTTAGTAAAAATAGCCATAAAATAACCTAAAGGATTAACTCGATAGATTTCGACGTATATTAAATAAGCTACCAAGTTTTTTTATTAACTGGAGGTTCCTGATTATATTGAATTAAGTATTTACGGCCGTTTAAAAGCTTTTATTTTCGATTTATTATTATTAGTACCCATTAATAGCTGGATTACTGATAAGGTTAATGGCTATAACTTTAAATATTTGTATTAAGTAACGGATTTTATTAACGATGTTACGGAAAAGCTTAAGTACTTACCTTAATATGTTTAAAAGTAATGTAATATATAATACTATTTTTATTCCAAAATTTGGTTATGTTTTAATTATTATCGAGATAAATACGACGAAAACATAACGTTCCGATGCTGGTATATGGCCTAGGGACCCGATTAATAATATACGTATTTGCCCGACGTACTGGGATTGTCGAAGCCGTTAATAAAAACCTGGCGAATAAACTGTTATTAGGTATCGGCAAGTTAATTGGAACAGGTATAAGCGTTACTAATCGCCGACCACCAACTATCTGTTTAACGATACTAAGGATTAAACTAAACTTTGGAAGTATTTCGGCTACCTTTGTTAATAGCAATACATCTCGTATCGGCTAAAATTTTAAAAGTAGCGGATTATTTATAACCGGTATTTTTAGTAATAAAATATCTTAATTAAAACTTATATTACGGAATCTATATTAAAAGGTAAAGGTAAGGTTAAAAATGGATGTTTAACGATATATTAGGTTCTGTAAGTTACGAACGTTATCAGGATTATATAAAAGTTCGAAATTCCGAATACTACTTAAAAATTTATCGATACAACGGATTAATAGCCTGGAAAATATGGACGAATTTGATACCGCCAAGATTTTACGACGATAATCAAAGATTTAATTCAGCCTTTTAATATTAACCTTAACTTTAGGATCGACAGGTTTCTTAATAGCAGGATTTAAAAGCTTATTACTTAAACCAAACTTCTTTTTAATAAACGATTTTCTTATAACAAAAACAAAATTACCTAAACCTGTACTTCCGTAAAAACCTTAAAAACTGCATAAATTTAATAACTAACGAAAACTTATAATAACCTTTATTAATATAACGAAAATAATTATATATATATTTAAATACCTATTAAATTTAAAAGAAAAGGTTGGAAGATTATTGCAAAAAAGATACAAAAAAAATATAGGTACGAAAAACGAATGCATATACCTAATCAAAGAAAGCGACGACGACGGCACCTTCCTATACAACTTTAAATAAAATTTTCTGGGAATTTCTCGGCGTACACGTTTTATCTGCAAAAATTCGGTACAGAAGCCCTAAATATACTTAATCAGTTAAACGTATAAGTTACTAGCAAACTATAGCGAATTCCTACACTTATACAACAATTATACCTTAATACCTGCAAACTATCTATACCTATACCAATACACTTATATACACATATTACACATTATTCCTAACTAGTATTATTATCCCAAAGTTACCTAATACCATACTTAAACATATTAATTAATATATCTTTAATTATTATATCGTAATTTAACAGACGTATTATATAAAATAAGGGCGAATTTTTTAAGAAATTAAATATTTCGAATTTTAAAGAATTTGCATAATCGGCTAATATACTCGTATAGGAAAAAGGTAATATAATATAATTCCTTAGAAAATTATATAACAATAATTTTACCCTTTACCCCGTAAAAAAAGTTCCGCCTTAAATTCGTTTTAATCGGCTTATTTTTATATATCCTGAAGATATTAATAATTAACGTTTATAAAAAAACATTAACCCGTTATTATATTAATTGACAGAACCGTAATATAACGAAATAACTAAATATTTATAGCAAACCTTAATAATCGTTTAAAATAAAACTTACTTATGTTTCAAAAATATTATTGCTTTTATCCAGATAATTGCCCAAGACGTACCTGCAAAAATTATCGTCGTTATTCCAAAAGCGGAACGAATAATTTTACATAACAAATTTAAACTATTTCCTAATAAAATCTAAAAGGCGATCAATATTAATAACCCGAAATATGTATAATTTGTCGCCCAAATTAAATTTCCGATTAAGAAAGATTTAATAAAGTATTGGATTAATATATTATACGACCGATTAAAACGTTTATTACTAATATTCGATACTTATGCTACCGAGAATCGTACTTATTTATTATTTCTGCTATACCGAAAAGCATGGAGAAAATTAAGATTTAATAATCCGCTTGCCCGTATAATAATCGCTAAAATATTTACCTAAATTAAATATTATGCTTGCGGATTGTAGATTATTTATGTTTTTTATATTATTTAGCGTAATTTTGAAAAATTGAAAAATAAAATTAGAACCGAAATGACAAGATTTGGCAAGTATCGAATAAAAAACAATATTACCGACATAATTAAAGGATTCATAGGCTTAAAATTAAAAACGAAAAACGTTAAAAAAAACGTAAAAGATTAATTTAAAAACTTTTCGTTTTTATTAGTTAAGGAAGATAACGATAAATCAAACTTTAATTAATCTGCCCGATTACTTTATGGTAAACGACGTTAATTAAAATAACGTTTTAATTAATCTTAGTAATTATCTATACGACTATTTCCGATATTAATACCCTTTTTTTTATTAATTTAAACTCGCCTATCGGTATTTAAAGTTGTACGATCTGATTTAAAATTTACGAAATTATTATATGATATAAAGTATAAGCCCCGAACGAAAGTTGGTAATTAGCGAATAATGGCAATGGTATAAGATTAATATGTTACGCCGTATAAGTAGGTAAGAAATATATTCGAGGATATAAGGCAAAACCCAAAACTATACTTTTCATAAAAATGGTTAAATTAAGCTAGGTACAAGTTTTAATTAGTATAAAAAAAACTAAAAGACAAGGTTTAAAAGGAATAAAAAAGGGTTAAGCAGCGAAAAAATGTGGCCAAATGTCGAAGACGAAGTTTTAAGTTAAAAATAATAAAGGATAAGTTGCGTAAGCGTTAATTAAATTGATTAATGGGTTTTATGTATGGTTTATAACGTTAGGAGTTGGTTGCGTTATGTTTTTATTTGTTTCTTAAGATGGATTAAGGATAATTTTATCTTAAGAAAAAAAGGTTGAAATGGTGCAAGGTACCGAGCTAGGGAGGCATGGCTTGGCTGATCAGTTAGTTAGTTCTACATATGTATTTTTAGGACCTTTTTTCGCCGGGCGCAACCCCGAGACCTGTTCATCACCGTTTATTATTCATCGTCCAGACACATACATTTCTATTTTAAAGTCTAGTTCAACACGGACCCAAATACAGTGTTTTCGTTTGCCTTTATTACTGCGGCACTCGGTTATTCTATCGTGACCTGCCTTTAAAAGATGCTCTGATCGGAACTGAGTCTCTCCGTCCCAATTCAGTATTAAGCTAAATTACGACGCTGGCAAATTGGAATATCGAATTATTTTTAAAATCTTAAGGAAATTTCGCAACCATATTTATAAAATCCGATTCGTACTGGAAATTAACGCCAAAATGATAGTAGCTTAAATTAATAGCTTTTTAAGCTTTTTACCTAGTATTATAGTTATTCGTTAAGTCGCCTGGATAAAAATGTTCGATTTCGAGATTAAATATACCCCCGGCAAAAAGAACATAGCCGCGAACGGCTTATCCAAAAAGCCACCTGGAGCCTTCAACGCGCTGGACGATTAATAGGAAAAAAAAGTCGATAACTTTATTAATATCCAGCTTAATATTATTCGGCTTAACCTTATTTTAATTAGTACAGCCTTTACACCCATAGATATAGATCGGCGAAAAGGACCTTTTATTAGGAATTAATTTGATAAGTTACAAAAGTAACCTAAGTTCCTGGCGATATTAAGTCTCCTTAATCGGCTGAATAATACTTTAAAAAGGAAAATGAATATTTTTAAATCCGAAGCGTTAAACTACTTTATTTAAAAGGGTATTCTTTGGCGTAAGGCAAACAAGAAGTACGGCAGCCGGCGAATAGTTAATACCGAATAAAAGCAATTCGCGGTAATTAAGTAATGTTATAAAACTTGCGACTATAAAAAGCGAAATTCAACCTATCGTCGTATAGCAGCTTTATATTATTGGCGTAACATATTTGGCCATGTTCGAAAGGCAATGCTTACGTATATTAAATGCCAAAAAGCAGCCGATCGACGTTTCGAAAAAGGTTATAAATTTTTGTAGCCGATTAACATAGTTGTTATCTAAATAATCGATGTTTAATTTATGCCTAATAACGTTAATTGCAAAGTTGCTATTAAAGCTAAATGCAAATTATCCGATTATCTGGAAGCTAAAGCCCTACGACGAATTATATTAGTAACGATCAAAAAGTTCTTGGACGAATACGTCTTTTATCGACATAGCATCTCGATTAAAATTAAGATTAACGAAAAACTTAAAGAATAAAAGCGAAGTTATTAAAACCTATAACGCATTAAGGATCAAAAGGAAAATTGATACCGCGCATACAACCTGGAAATAAGGCCTAACCGAAAAAAAATACGTCCCGATTGCTAAAGCCCTGATAAAAACAACGAATGGGACTGGCAAAGCATAGGTCAAGCTTTTGCCTAAGATGGTCTCCGCCGACAATACCATTGTGAAAAATTATGGCCTCAGCCTTTATGAACTGCTATACGGACAAAAAGCGCTTTTACCGATCGAAACAGTCCTGCCGATATGGAAAATTATGACTTGGGACCCAAACACATCGAAAAAAGATCTAATTGTGCAAAGAATTCGGCTCCTAAAAAGGAAAGCTGAAAATGTGGCCAAGGTTACCAAAGTAATCGCTAAATAACGCTGCAAAGCTGCTAAACTGGCAAATAAAAAGGATAAAAATAAGATAAGAAAGAAATCTTTAAAAGTAAACGATCTGGTATTGTTATATAATACGCTACGATATATAGATATATTTAAGGATATAAAGCTAAAGTACCGATAAATTAGACAGTATCTAATTAATAAAATTAAAGGTTTAGGTACTTATTATTTAAAGGAAATTAATGGAACATAATTACAAGGTACTTTCCCTGCTAATAGATTAAAATAATTTGTAAAAGATGAAAAAAGATATTAAGAGCCAATTTACTTATAAAAAAACGACTGAACGAGATTAAGTTTTAATCAGCCCGATGATACGATATTGAATACCTTAAATGTTGCGAATGTCGAACTACCTGGAAACTAGTAACCTAAAGCTTCAAAACCTATAAAAACAAGTATTAAAATGCAAATACCAAGTGGCCGACTTAAAGACTATGCGGTTATGGACGATAACGATACGATAGAAACGATTCGATCAGGAAAAGGGAGAAGATTAACGCGATTAATTGCGAGAAATTAAAGTACAGTAATTCCTATAAACTTCTTTAAGTTCCTTTGATTTTCCTTATTATCCTGCTTACCGACACTTATACGATAACCATTATGCTTTGCTTATAATTAATGCGTTCCGACTATATTCGCCCGGAACCGGGGATTAATAATATGTTTTTCTAGCTTGTTTCGAAGCTAATCCTTATCGAATATTTTAATAATGGGATAAGCTTTTGCGCGAATATCCTTTTTAATTCGTAGTAATTGTAAAAAGCTGGTTTTGAATACCTTAAACCGTTCGTCTCGGAAAGTATAATTATGGCCCTTGATAAACCCGATATAATTACTCTAGGCCCCGTTAAAGAAACTAAAAATCGATTAATACCTAAAGAATGGGTGCATTCCGTATTCATTAAGATGTTCCGATATTATATATCGTCTTTTGCAAAGTTCGTAAGATACTAGGTTATGTATATCGAATATTTGAATAAACAAACCAATAACGTATTTAGGATTTTTGGCAAGGGCAATTATAAACTAACCCAAAGAACTGGCCCGACAAACTTCGACGTATACTGAATAAGCCACCAAGTTTTCCATTAACTGAAGGTGCCTGATTATATTAGATTAGGCATTTGCAGCCGTCCAGAAATTCTTATCTTCGATCTGCTATTGTAAGTACCGACCTATAGCTGGACTACCGATAACGTTAATAAACATAACTTCAAATATTTAGATTAACTAACGGATTTTATTAACGATGTTACGGAAAAGACCAAGTATTTACCTCGATATATTTCAGTATAACGTAATATATAACATTATTCTTATTTTAAAATCTGGCGACGTCCTAATCATTATCGAAATGAATAAGGCGAAAACATAACGTTCCGATACTAGTATATAACCCAGGAACCCGATTAGTAACCCAAGAACTTACCCGACGTACTAGGATTGTTAAAGCCGTTAATAAAGACCTAGCGACAGAACTGCTACTGGGTATCGGCAGGTTAATTGAAACAGATACAGGCGTTACTAATTGCCGACCACCGATTATTTGTTTAACGACACCAAAAATTAAATGGGATTTTAGAAGTATCTTAGTAATTTTTGTTAATAATAATATATATCGTATCGGTTAAGGTCTTGGAAGCAGTAAATTATTTATAACCGGTATTTCTAATAACAAAGTATTTTGATTAAGGCTTATATTACGGAATCTGTACTGGAAAGTAAGGGTAAGATCAAAAATAGGTGCTTAACGATATATTAGGTTCTATAATTTACGAACGTTATCAAAAATGTATAAAGGTTTTAAATCCCGAATATCGCTTCAAAGCTTATCGACACAAGTTAATAGCTTAAAAAATATAAACAAGTTTAATACCGCCAAGCCTTTACGACGTTAATTAAAGATTTGATTTAACTTATCGATATTTGCCTAAACCTTAAAATCGACAGGCTTCTTAATACTAGAATTTAAAGGCTTATCACCTGGTCCGGTTTTCTTTTTAATAGACGATTCTCTTATAACGTAAACAAAATTATCTAAATCTGCACTTCCGCAAAAACTCTAAGAACTACGTAAATCTGATAGCTGACGAAAACTTATAATGGTATTAATCGGTACAATGAAAATAATTATGTATATGTTTATATATATGTTAATCTAAAAAGAAAAGTTGGAATAATGTTGCAGAAAAATTACAAAAGAAATATAAGTACGAAAAACGAATGCACATGCCTAATCAAAAAAAGCGACGACGACGGCACCTTCCTATATAACTTCGGATAAAACTTTCTGGGATTTCCCCGGCGCACACGTTTTATCTGCAAAATTTCAATATACTGGCCCTAAATGCACTTAATCAGTTGAACGCACAAGTTACTGGCAAATTCTGGCGAATTCCTACACCCCATATAACAACTACACCTTAATACCTGCAAAGCACCTACACCTACACTAATACGCCGACACACACATACCACATATCATCCCCAGTTACTACTATTATTCTCAAGTTACCCAATACCACACCTAAGCACACTAATTAATCCATTCCTAATTATCATGTCGTCGTCCAAAAAGCGTACCATATAAAATAAAGGCGAAAGCTTAAAAGAATTAAACAACTCGAATTCTAAAAAGCTCGCCCAATCAGCCAATATACCTATATAAGAAAACGATAACATGGTACGATTCCTTAAAAAAATATATAACAATAATTTTACCCCTAATCCCGTAAAAAAAGTTACGCCTTAAATTCGTTTTAATCGGCTTATTCCTATATACCCAAAAAACATAAACGGCCAACGTCCATAAAGAAATATTAACCCGCTACCGTACTAATCAACAAAATATTAAAGTAACGAAGTTACTAAATACTTATAGCAAACCCTTATAATCGTTTAAAACAGAACTTACTTAAGCTCCGAAAATGTTATTACTTTTATCCAAATAATCAGCTAGGACGTACCTTTAAAAATCATCGCCGTAATTCCAAAAGCTGGACAAATAATGTTACATAGCAAGTCCAAACTAATCCCTAACGAAGCCCAAAAGGCAATCAATACCAGTAACCCGAAATATATATAATCTATCGCCCAAAGCAAAATCCCGGCTGATAAAGGTCCAATAAAGCATTAAATTAATATATTATACGCCCGATCAAAACGTTTGCTACTAATATTCGATACTTATACTACCGAGAATTATTCCCAGTTATTACTCCAGTTATACCGAGAAACATAGGAAAAATTCAAACTTAACAATCCATCTACCCATATAACGATCGTTAGAATGCCTACCTAAACCAAATACTATATTTACGGACTATAAATTACCTATATCTTTTACATTATTACCCGCAACCCTGGAAAATAAAAAAATAAAATCATAAGCGATAAAACTGGATTTAACGAATATAAAATAAAGAATAACATTAGCGATATAATCAAAAGATTCCTAGACCTGAAACCAAAAAACAAGGACGTTTAAAAAAACGTAGGAAAATAACCTAAAAACCCCGCATTTTTACTAGCTGAAAAAGATAACGATAAACTAAACTTTAATTAATCTACTCGACCACTTTATAATAAACGACGTCAACCAAAATAACGTTCTAATTAATCTTATTAATCATCAGCACAACTATCTCCGATGTTAATACCCCCTCCCTTATTAATTCGGACTGGACCATCGAAATCTAAAGCTATTTATCCTAATCTAACACCTACGAAACTACTATTCGAGATAAAGTACAAACCCCGACCGAAGTTTGGTAATTAGTGAATAATAGCAATAGCACAAGGTTAATATGTTACGCCGTACAAAGAGGTAGAAAATATATTCGAAAATGCAAAGCAGAAACCTGAACCATATTTCCCACAAGGATAACCAGGCTGGACTAGGTACAAGTTTTTAATTAGTACATAGAAACCTAAGAACAGGGCTCAAAAAAAGCAAAAAGAAACCAAGCAAAAAAAGAATTTAGCCAGACGTCAAGGACGAAGCCCTGAGTTAAAAATAATAAAGGACAAACCGCGCAAGCGTTAATCAGATTAATCAATAAGTTTTATATATGTTCTATGGCGTTAGAAATTAATTGCGTTATATTTCCATTTATTTCTTAAAATAGATTAAAAACAATCTCATCTCGAGAAAGGAAGGTTAAAATAGTACAGGGTACCGGGCCAGGGAGCATGGCTTGGCTAATCAATTAATCATCCCCACATATGTATTTCTAGGAGCTCTTTTCGCCGGGCGCAACCCTGGGAAACATGTTCATCACCTTGATTTCCAGCACTCATGTTTTTACTCTACAGTCTGGTTCAACACCAATAATACAGTTTTGCATTTGCCTTTATTACAGCTATACTCGGCTATCCTATTGTAACACTATACCTAAAAATGCCCTGATCGGAACTGAGTCTCCCCGTCCCAATTCACCATTTGTCGATAAAGTTGAAGTTAAAGGCTTAAAGATAAGATATAACGATAAAGAAATTTTGCGAGGAATTCGACGATTCGTTTATGAGCATGTCGTTAAAATAGATAAGACCTTTTTTAATTGCAAGCTTGCGGGTATAACGATTAGTATAAGAAGCTTTAGTAGTATTAAGAAATAACCGTTATAGTCGGATTTATTTGCGGAACGAATGGACGTCGACCGCATACAGCTAAGGTAAAAAAGATATTAGAAATCCAATTGTGCAAAAACGTTTCAGAAATTAAAGCTTTGTTAGTTATTGTCGTTTAGTACCGAATATATATTATGTATTTCGCCATTAAAACAAAACTTTTTATACGTTTATTGCGAAGGATTCAACCTTTTATGTAGGGCTTTGATTAGGATCGAGCAATAAACAGCGTTAAGAAAGCGATTATTATTGTCCCGATTTTAATTACCTTGGATTATAGCCTTGAAGCTGGAAAAATTATTATAAGAACAAACGTAAGTAAAAAAGGTTTTAAAAGTATTTTCGATTAATTGATTAATAGAATTTAGCATTTTGCGCGTTTTAAAAGTGGTACTTGGAAAGGTGTTAAGTTGAATTACGACGTTGGCAAATTGGAATGTTTAGTTATTTTTAAGATTTCGAGGAAATTCCGGAATTATATTTATGAAGTCCGATTCGTACAGGAAATTAAAGTTAAGGTGTTAATAGCTTAAATTAATAACTTTTTAAGTTTTTTGTTTAGTATTGTAGTTATTCGTTGGGGCTCCTAGATAAAGATGTTCGATTTCGAGATTAAATATATCTCTGGCAAAAAGAATATAGCTGTAGACGGCTTATCCAAAACGTTACTTAGAACTGTTAACGCGTTAAACGATTAATAAAAAGAAAAAGTCGATAATTTTATTAATATCCAGTTTGATATTATTCGGTTTAACTTTATATTAATTAGTACAGCATTTATATTTTTTGATACGGATCGGCGCCAAGGACCTTTTATTGGGAATTGGTTTAATAAGTTACAAAAGTACGCCAAGTTTTTAATTATATTCGATCTTTTTAATCCGCTTAATAATATTTTAAGAAGGAAACAGAATGCTTTTAAATTCGAAACGTTGAATTACTTTGTTTAGGACGTTATTTTTTAGCGCAAAGCAAATAAGAAGTACGGCAGCCGGCGAATGGTAGATACTAAGCAAAAGCGACTTACGGTAATTAGGTAATGTTATAAGAATTACGGCTATAAGGGACGAAATTCGACCTATCTTTGCATAATAGCTTTGTATTATTAGCGTGTTATATTTGGCCATGTTCGAGAGTAATGGTTGCGTATATTAAGTGCTAGAAAGTAGCCGATCGAAGTTTCGAAAAAGGTTATAAATTTTCGCAGCCGATTAACATAGCTGTTGTCTAGGTAATCGATGTTCAATTTATGCTTAATAACGATCGTTATAAAGCTACTGTCGAAGCTAGTGTTACGAACCAGAGGTTCTTTAAGATAAGAATGCTCCTTTAGGATTAGCGCGGACGAGCTCCGGGTAAACTACGGAGCTGGCCAAGACCTTGGTGATCTAATGTAATCTAGTTGATCTAGGACGAGTGGGGTAGATCACGGTAGATTACATAAATCAGAAGCACACTTACCAAAAGATAGGAGGATATATAACGAACGGTTTTCCTATGTAAATAGCACCCAAATAAATTCGTTCTTTAACTATTAATTTAAGTCTTTAATTAAAGGCAATATTTTTTAATTAAAGGCAAAATCCGCAAATTTCTTTAACGAACAAATTATTAAATCATTTTTCGCCCTATTGTTACCTGCAAATCAAAAACCCTTTTCGGATATTACTTATACTTCCGGGTAGTTATGTAACGAGTTCGTTACATTTTGATAACTCCTTAATTAATAACCGACAAATGGTTCAAGGCCCAATTAAGCACAAGCTTTCCTGAACCTAGTAAAGACGATATTACAGAACGGCGTTTAAAAGATAAACGATATACCCGATCGCCTTCGCTAACAAGCGATTAATATCTGGATTAAAACATTTTACCTTTTATTAAAAAAGTCCTTTCTTTAATCGATAATATGGCCCCCTTTACCATTCGGTTATAAGGAGGACCTTTTTCCCAGCAACAACCTTCCCCGGTTTTAAAGGAAACCATTAAGGTTTAGGAAAACGAACCGGAAAAGGAAAAAAAGGAATCCGACAGCCCGAAAGATAAGGAAAAAGAATTTACGATTAACGACAAGCTGCGCACTTTGATAACTAAACTTCAGGCGGTAAAAAAAGGAAAATGCTAAACTCGCTCGACAGTAAAGGTTTTCGACATTGCCTTTATTTGGCGCAAATTAATTCCGCGAAAACATTATTTTACCCCCTGCTTATTATGGAATGCCAAAAGTTAAAGGCTATAAGCTAACCCCCTAAAAACTTTACGACGGTACTATAGATATAGAAAAATTCTTAATTCAGGCCAAACTTTACTTTAAGTTTTATAAGAATTTTTTAACGGAAAATTATTAAAAAGTAATAGTTCTTTTTTACCTGCTTGTTGGAAAAGTTCTTTCGTAGTCCGAACTTATTATGAACGATTACTTTATAAATTACTTTAACTAATCTTTCGATTTAACCAACTATATTTTCGGCAATTATAAACATTTTAAGGAAAAAATGTAAGCTTTATTTGGAAATTCCGATAAAAAATAACATACGGTCGAACAATTGTACCTTTTCCAGTAAACCAAGTTAGCAGCTAAATATGCGATTAAATTTAATCGGTTTATATTAGTTTTTAATTTCCCAAAAAGCGCCTTATTTTATCCCTTTTATAACGGCCTAAAATTACAAGTTAAGGATAAGATGTATAAAGTGCCTAAAATTGGCCCTTTCCAGGATTATATTAACAAAACTATTATTACCGATTAACGTACCTTTAAAAAATACTTAGAAAAAAAAATCCGACAAAAAAAAGGATAATCGAAACTTTAGCAGCAAGTTCCAAAAAAGCAAAAACAAGGACAAAACCTAAAAGGAAGCGAATACCACTTTTAAAAAGCCTAAAAAGGATAAATCGAATGTTAAATGCTTTAACTATAACAAGGAAAGTTACTACAAAAACAAATATCGTTTCTTAATTAAAAAGAACTTTAGGAAAAAAGTGATTCCTTAAAAAAAGGCCTAAACGGCCGAATAGAAAACAAACAGTAAAAGTAAGGAAAAAAAAAAGTTAATTTTACCTTTTTCCAATAAGAATATATTATTGCGACGACCTACTATAAACTAAGCGGCGACCTAAAATACGAACGTTACCCGATTTGCCAGAATTAAACAGCCAAAGCCTGCAAGTATTATCCCGGATAACCAGCTTCCAAGGTAGCCATAAAGCTAAAATACAAATGTTATTTAAATATATAAAAGTGCGAAATATATTACAAATATGGCCAGATGCGCCCAGAACTTAACAGCTACGGGCAGAAAACCCTTAAATCTAGCGAACCCTTAAAATAGGCGGTATATCTTAAAACCGAAACCCCTAAATAGAATTTTGTTAATAGGTACGGACTTTTCTATTTTTCGGCCTATAACGATAACAATTATCTAATTTACCTTCGAGCAAAGGAAAATAACGATTATTGGCCCGGTTAAACGAGGAAACCCTTATAAAGCCTGATAACAATTGCAAATGCATCGAAATCTTCCGATAACCCGGATACCCTCGATCTTATTATTTGCACCCCGAATCGGATTAAAGCCGAAAAGTTATTATTCAGGGTTACTTATGTTATACCCCCATGCTATGCTTAATACATGAACTTCTGGATATAAAAGCAAGCCTTATAAAAATCTCAACTTCGAATGGGAAACTTTTCCAAATGTTAAAGGTAAAAATTATTAAAGTAAAATGCCAGATTGGCCAACAAAAATGGTATACTTATATGGACGACAAATATACCAAATACGCAGTTAAAAAAGCCCGCGAATAAAAACGCCTTTTAGCAAACGAAACTACAAAATCAAAAAACGGTAAAGGCTTTCGAAATTAAGGCATCGAAAAACTTTGCAAATTAAGATTTTATATAAGGCAAACAAAGGATTACAAAGCCAAATCGAAATTCCTATTTAATACCAAAGCCAAACCTTCAAAATTATAATTAACTTTAAAACAAAAAGTAACTTCATTTCGCCAGCGGTAACCGAAAAATATTATATTTCTTAAAGGTATAAGCTAAAGTTTTACAAATTACGGATAATTAATAAAAGTTTTTCCCAGTACGATAACGGACGAATCCTTAAAAAAACTGAAAAATTTCCAATATGGATTAAAAAGTACCAAAAGCATTTTACCTTGGATATCGCCGATATTTTAAGTTATAATATTATCTTGGGAATACCATGGCTTAATTCCAATAATTTATTAATTAACTGGAAAACTCGCCAGCTTTTTTAAGATTACGAATTAATTTTTGTTAAAAAAGGGTCCAAAAAAGTCTGCTACATAATCCGAAAAGCCAAAGTATTAAACTTTGCCAGTACTATACCCCTAGAATATCAGCGATTCGAACGACTTTTTAAAAATAAAAAAAACCATAAACTACTTTTATACGGATAATAGGATTATCGTATACCTATTAAAAAAGAACATTACCTTAAGCTTTATAAAATTTATTACATAAATCCAAAAAAGGTAAAGGCTTTATAAAAAGGCATCCAGTTGGACCTAAAAAAAGGTTATATTTAGCTATCCGAATCCTTTGCAGGATACCTTATACTTATAGTACCTAAAATTAAAGACGGCAAGCAAAAAATCGGTTAAAATAAAAATCCGGTTTATCGACGCGTAATCGACTATCGACAGTTAAACGATATTACCATTAAGAACGGATATCTTTTAATCTTAATAAATACCTTAAAGGAAAACGCAAGTAAAGCTAAATAGTTTACTATATTAAACCTTTAAAACGGATATTACCATATCAGAATAATAAAAGAAAAAAAATGGAAAACTGCCTTTCGAACGATATACGGATATTACGAATACCGAATTATGCTTTTGAAACTTATTAACGCCTCTGCTAATTTCTAACGCCTAATTATAACCATATTTAAGAAATTCCTAAATAAATATATCTTTATCTACCTCGACGACATCCTTATTTATTCCGAAACGCTAAAAGAATATAAAAAGCATGTTTTCTAAGTTTTTAAAGCTTTAAATAAAGCAAATATCCGAATTAACCCCGCTAAAAGTATATAATATACGCAAAAGCTAAATTATCTAGGATTTACCCTTACCCCCGGTCAAATTTAAATCTAGGACTTTAATTAAAAGCAGTTAAAAACTGGCCCATCCTTAATAAAGCAACCGTTACCGATATCCGGCAGATCTTAAGATTTACGGGTTACGTACATAACCTAATTAAAAGATATAAAAATATTGTTAAACTATTAACGAAATTTACCATTAAAAGGTATATTAAAAAGGAATTCGAACTTTTAAAAGAAATTAAGGAAACTTTTCAACTACTTAAAAACGAAATTACCAAAGCGCTAATAATAAAATTACCTAACGCCGATAAAAAGAAACGCCTAAAAACAAACGCCTTCAATTATGCCTAAACGTAATTCTGGAATAACAAAAAAATAATAGGAAATAATATTTAATAACCTATTATTCCAAGGCCCTTCGAGACGTAAAATTCCGATATAAAATTTACAACAAAAAGCTACTAGCGATTATCAACGCTTTTAAAAAATGGGAACCTTTTTTTAGCGGAACTAAAAAGCCTTTCGATATTTACTTAAATTATAAAAACTTTACCCGATTTATAACGACTTAAAAGCTAAATAAACGCTATAAAACTTGGAAAAATTTTTTGCCGAAATATATCTTCCAAATTTACTATATTAAAGGAAAAGAAAATATCCAAGCAGATATTTTAAGTCGTAAAGAAAATTACGATTCTAAAGTTCCGAAGCGTCGAATATAAGTACTGTAACAAATTAAAGACGGTACCTTACGGTTATGTAAAATACTAAAGCAACTTACCTTAAAATTTTTGACGAAATTCCGAAAATCTTATAATAAAGAAAAACAAAAAAAGGTACAATAATTAAATAAACAACTTAAAAACCAGCTATTATACCGTAGTAATATCTACATCCGTCGAAACTAATAAAAGCAATTCGTTAAAGAATTTTACGAAAATCCGTTATACGGACATTAAGGCATCTTCAAAACCATCAAACGATTGCAAGAAAAATACGACTTTCCAGGATTTCGACGAACTGTTAAGTAGGTAATCAAAGATTGCAATATTTGCAACAAAACAAAAGCAACCCGACATAAGCCCTATAAACTTTTATAGCCTACAGATATTCCAAAAAAGGCTTGGAATACTATTACATAAGATTTTATTACCGTTTTACCCTTATCAAAAAACCCCGTTACTAAAGTTTAATATAATAAAATATGGGTAATCGTTAACAAATTCATTAAATATGGATACTTCTTACCTTTTAAAGGAAACGCAACGGTAAAACAATTAACTTACGCTTTTGTCCAATATTACCTCGACAAATATAAAATACCAAAAAAATTTATTTTAAATAAAGATAAACTTTTTATATTAAAGTTTGGTATTAACTTCTTTAAGTAAATAAGCGCCAAGTTTAAATATTCGACAGCATACTACCTATAAAAAAATAAACAAATAAAACGTTTAAATCAAACGTTAAAATAATATTTAAAAAGTTATATCAACTACCAGCAAAATAACTGGGTTAAACTTTTTCCATTGGCCTAAATAACCTATAATACTTTTATTAACGAAAATATGGGTATTTTTTCCTATACAGCGGTATATAGTTACTAAGCAAAAACTTAACAGCCAAAACAGCCACTAAACGAAGCTCCAAAATTAACCGTAAAAGCTTTTCGAACAGAAACGGTAACAACTAAAATCCAGACAGTATAAATCCGCTTACAGAATAAATTACGATTCCTTTAACAAAAGATAATCCAGTATTATAATAAAAAAAGAATTAAAGGATTAATTCTATAAAAAGGAAACAAAGTTTATTTGCTATGCCAAAAATAAAGCGCGATTTCGAACATTTCTTAAATCAGAATAAAAAAACCCAGTAACAAGCTCGATTTTAAAAAGCTTAATCCGCTCAAAATCGATAAAGTTATTTCTAAAATTAACTACCGACTGTTATTACCCAAAACCATAAAAATATACCCCATTTTCCATATCTTTTTGCTTAAACCAATACCTAAGAACGCCCCGCTAGAAACTAGTTTAGAAGTCGAAAAAGATAACGATAAATACGAAATTAAACGAATACTGGACTTTAAAGTAATTAAAAACAAGGTCCAATACTTAATCAAATAAAAGGAATACCCATACGGAAAAAATACTTAGAAACCGCTTAAGCACCTAACAAACGCAAAAAACCTAGTTAAAACGTTTTACCGCCAGAATCCTAACCGACCGTCTTTAACGCGGCCAACGTCGCAAGGAACAGCGGCCTAACACTTAAATCCAACTCTAAAACGCTTCAATCAAAAAAAATAAACGCCTTTGCTATAACGTCCATCTCAGAAATAAACTAAACTTGCTCTGCTTTTATACGGCGTTGCTTTTCTTCCAATTTGTCTTATTCTTTTAATTAATTTAATTTATATCCTTCCTTTAAAATCGCAATAACTTTTTTCTTTAACACGTTTTGTTAAAGGCGTAAGCGTTTCAGTCACGCAATAAACTTCTGCGATTTTTCTTTTTGCCGACGAAGTATTTCCTCCTAACGCTAGCGCAATTTATCCAATTCTTTCTTAATTACTTCCTGATACGCTAAAAACCCATCTTTAACTTTACGCTACTTTTGCTGCAACCGATTACGTTTTTCATTAATTCTCGACAAAGAATTCATGGTTAATACGTCACAAAATAGACATTAACGACGAATACAGTTATTACAACTCGGAATGCCGACTGTATAAAAACAATCAAAATTACCAAAACGAACGCAATTCGAACAAGGAAATGCTTTAACGCCAAAACTTCTAATCGAATCAGCTCGATTATCTCGGAATTCCCGTTAGTTAGGACGAAGTTTCCCTTTTTGCTTATTTGTTCAACCTATCATAATAAGTCCAGTTAGCTAAAAAAAAAACAACAAAAAGCGGTTTCGAATAAAGAAACTTTTACCTTTTTTATCTTTAAGACAAAGATTTTTAAAGAAAGGGAATAATGTTACGAACCAAAGGTTCTTTAAAATAAAAATACTCCTTTAGGATTAACGCGAACGAGCTCTGGGTAAATTACGGAGCTGGCCAAAACCTTGGTAATCTAATGTAATTTAATTAATCTAGGACAAGTAAGGTAAATCACGGTAGATCACATAGATCAAAGGCACATTTACCAAAAGATAAAAGAATATATAACGAACGGTTTTCCGATGTAAATAGCACCTAGATAGATTCGTTCTTTAGCTATCAATCTAAATCTTTAATCAAAGGCAACGTTTTTTGATTAAAGGAAAAATCCGCAAATCTCTTTAACGAACAGATTACTGAATTATTCTTCGCCCTATTATTACCTGCAAATCAAGAATCCCTTTCGGATACTGCTTATACTTCCAGGTGGTTGTGTAACAGGTTCGTTACAGCTAGATGCGAATTATCCGATTATTTGAAAGTTAAAGCTTTGCGATCAGTTACGTTAGTAGCGATCAACAAGTTTCTAGACGAATACGTTTTTTATCGATATGGTATCCCGATTAAGATGAAAATTAACGGAGGCTTAAAGAATAAAGACGAGGTTATTAAAATTTGCAACGTATTAAGGATTAAAAGGAAAGTTGGTACCGCGTATGCATCCTAAAGATAAGGCCTGGTTAAAAAAGGATACGTTCCGATCGTTAAAACTCTAATAAAAACAACAAATAAAACTAGTAAAGGATGGGTTAAGCTTTTGCCTAAGATGGTCTTCGCCGATATTACTATTATGAAAAATTATGGCTTTAGCTCTTATAAACTGCTGTATGGATAAAAAACCTTTTTACCGATCGAAACAGTCCTGTCGATATGGAGAATTATAACTTGGAACCCGGATATTCCGAAAAAAGATCGAATGGCGCAAAGGATTCGGCTTTTAGAAAAGAAAGCTGAAAACGTGGCCAAGGTTATTAAAGTGATCGCTAATTAACGTCGCAAAATTGCTAGGCCGGCGAACGAGAGGGATAAGAATAAGAGAAGAAATAAACCTTTAGGAATAAACTACCTATTATTGTTATATAATACGCTATAACATAGAAATATATTTAAGGATATAAAGCTAAAGTATCGTTGGATTGGACCGTATTTAATTAGTGAAACTATTAATCTAGGTACTTATTATTTAAAGGAAATTAAGAGAACAAAGTTGTAAGGCATTCTCCTTGCTAATAGATTAAAGTAATTTATGAAAGATAAGAAAGGATATTGGGAGCCGATTAACTTATAAGAAGACGATTGGACGAGACCATTTTTTGATTAGCTTAATGATACGATGTTAAGTATTTCAAATGTTGCGAATATCGAACTACTTGAAAATTAGCAGCTTAAAGCTTTAAAACTTATAAGAATAAATATTAAGATGCAGATATTAAATAGCCGAGCTGAATGCTATGCGGTTGTGGACGACAGCGATACTGTAGAGACAACCCGATTAGGAGAACGGAGGAAATTAACGCGATTAATTGCGAAAAACTAAAGTATAATAGTTCCTTTAAGTTTTTTTGAATTCCTTTAAATTCCCTTATTATCCTGCTTACCGACAACTTATACGACAACCATTATGCTTTACTTATAATTAATACGTCCCGACTGTACTTGCCCGGAACCGGGGATTAGTAATATATTTTTTTACCTTGTTTCGAAGCTAATTTTTATCGAAGGTCTTGATAATAGGACAAATCTTTACGCGAATATCCTTTTTGAAACGTAGTAATTGCGAAAAGCTAGCTTTGAATGCCTTAAACCGCTCGTTTCGGAAGGTATAGTTATGTCCTTCGATAAACCCGATACAGTTACTATAAACCTTGTTAAAGAAGCTAGGAATCGACCAGTACTTAAAGAATAAGTATATTCCGTAGTAATTAGAATGTTCTGATGTTACATATCGTTTTTCGCAAAGCTCGTAAGGTATTAGGTTAGGTATACCGAATGTCTTAATAAATAAATCAGTAACGTATTTGGGATTTTTGGCAAAGGTATCCATAAAGTAATTTGAAGGATTGGCATGATAAACTTCGACGTACATTAAATGCGTTACCAAGTTTTCTATTAACTGGAAGTACCTAATTATATTAGACTGGGTATTTGCGGCCGACTAGAAGTCTTTACTTTCGATCTGTTATTATAGGTATTAACCAGTAGCTGGAATACCGATAACACTAATAGATATAGCTCCGAATATTGTACTAATTAACGGATTTCGTTAACGATATTACCAAAAAGACCAAGTCTTTACTTCGATATGCTTAAAAGTGATATAATATATAACGTTATTATTATTCCGGAATCTAGCCACGTTTTAAGCATTATCAAGATAAATGCAGCGAAAACGTAACGTTCTAATATTAATATATAGCCCAGAGATCCGATTAATAATACGAGAATATGCCGGATATGTTATGATTGTCGAAGCCGTTAATGAAGACCTGGCGACGGAACTGCTACGAGGTATCGACATATTAATTAGAACAGGAATAGCCGACACTGATCGTCGACTACCGATTGTCTGTTTAACGACACCAAGGATCGGACTAGGCTTTAAAGGTACATTAATAACCTTTGTTGATGGTAATATATATCGAGCCGGCCAAAGCCTAAAAAGCAGTAAATTATTTATGACCGGTATTTCTAGTGGTAAAATGTCTTAATTAGGGCTTATATTACGGAATTCGTATTAAAAGGTAAGGGTAAGATTAAGAATAAATACTCAACGATACATTAGGTTTTATGATTTGCAAACGTTATTAGGATTATATAAAGGTTTTGAATTCCGAATATTACCTAAAAGCTTATTGATACGACGGGTGAATAGCTTCGAAAATATGGACAAGTTTGATACCGCCAAGATTTTACGACGTTAATCAAAGATTTGGTTTAACTTATTAATGTTTGCTTGGACCTTGGAAGCGATAGGCTTCTTGGTACCAGAATTTAAAGGTTTATTACTTAATCCGGATCCTTTCTTAATGGACGATTTTTTTATAGCGTGGATAAGATTACTGAAGTCTGTATTTCCGCGAAAACCCTAAGAATTACGTAGATTTGATAGTTGACGAAAATTTATAATAATATTGATCATCGTAATATGGATGATTGTATATATGTTTATATATGTGTTAGGTTTGGAGGGACAAGTTGGAGTAATGTTGCAGAAAAGTTGCAAAAGAAATGTAAGTGTAAAAACGAATGCATATATCTGATTAAAGAAAGCGACGACAACGGCACCTTTCCATACAACTTCGGATAAAACCTTCTTGGATTTCCTCGGCGTATACGTTTTATCTGCAAAAATTCAATGTATTAGCCTTATATGCACTTGGTTAATTGGATATATAAGTTTCTGGAAGATTTTGGCGAATTCTTGCACCTATATAATAATTACATCTTAATACCTGTAAAGCATTTATATATACAAACTACTTTCTCTAGAGGAGACGTGACCGTATAGACAAAATTGGATAAAATGATAGATTGCTACCTCAATTCCTAGGCTTTACTAAACCCATCCTTCTCGCAGGCGTCTCACTCCAAGGCGACTTCAAACTGCCTTGTCCCGCTCTTATCCACGTCGATTCTTGTCGAAATTTTGGACGGTCTTCGCAATCCGGAGCAGCCGGGCAAACTATTGCTCGTAATTCTCCAGCGTATACCGTTCCAAAATCTAAACGTCGAAGTTGTTAAACGGGTTACTGTTTTCCCCTTCCAGTTTCGCCAATAGTTCGGTTATAATCGTTATATTTTTCGGCATATAATTTTGCAAACATCGATTACCGTTACTTTTTCGAATTAAATCGTATCCGAAAATCAAAAGCCGAAGTCGATCTTTTTGGGAAAGATTTTTTAGGTCGACAGTAATGTCGACAGTTTTAGCTCGTCCGAGAATTTGATAGGAATTATGTACCGTTAATAAAATGATTTCTGTGGAAATTTTGCGGTTCCGGATTACCGGTATCGCATATTCGGACTTACGCGGTATGTTGTTTTGGGTAATTCGAAAAGCTGTAAGAACGATCGAATAGTAAGACTGGCGAAGGCTTAAAAAGATGTTAGCTTTTTATACGTAATTAAGGTTTACCGTTAAGGTTTGCCTTCAAAGTTTTTTTTAAGGTTTATCCTTAAGGTTTATTTTTAAAGTTTATTTTTAAGGTTTATTTTTAAGGTTTACCGTTAAGGTTTGCCTTTAAGCTTTATCTTTAAGGTTTACCCTAAAGGTTTACTTTTAAGGTTTATTCTTAAGATTTACTGTTAAGGTTTGCTTTTAAAGTTTATCTTTAAGGTTTACTACGTAAAGCTTAATATTTCTTAAGTTATATTATTTGATCTTGCCGAACCAGCTAACGGGTATAAGGTTTATTAGGGTCGAAGCTTATCGGCAACTACGTATTCGGTTTTAAAGTGAGGTTTTATAGGACTAAGGTATTAATCTATTTTAACCGTAAAAACCATTAATCAGTTATCGTGTTCGAAGATATTGGGTATAGTATTTATCGTGCAAATTATATCGTGTAATAATTTTCTATGTATTTAGCTCAACCTAGAAAATAAGGCTTGAACCCATTCGACCTTGCATATACAAACTACAAATTATCCCCAGCTATTATTATTATTCCTAAGTTACCTAATACCGCATTTAAGCACATTAATCAATGCATTCCCAGTTATTATGTCGTTATTTAAGAAGCGTACCATGTAAGGTAAAGGCGAAAGCTTAAAAAAGTTAAATATTTCGAATTTTAGAAAGCTTTTATAATCAGCTAAGGTACATATATGGGAAAACGATAACATAGTACAATTCCTTAAAAAGATGCATAACAATAGTTTTACCTTTAATTCCGTAAAAGAAATTACGCTTTAAATTCGTTTTAATCGGCTTATTTATATAAATCTAAAGGATATAAACGATTAGCGTCTATGGAAAAATATTAACTCGTTACTATATTGGTTAACAAAGTATTAAAGTGACGAAGTCGCTAGATATCTGTAGGAAACCTTTATAATCGTTTAAAACAAAACTTACTTACGTTCCGAAAATATTATGGCTTTTATCCAAATAATCGCCCAGGACGCACATTCAAAAATTATCGCCGTCATTCCAGAAGCTAGACGAAAAATTTTATATGGCAATTCCAAACTAATCTCAGGCGAAACCTGAAAAGCGATTAGTACTAGTAACCCGAAATATGTATAATCTGTCGCCTAAACCAGGATTTCGACAGATAAAGGTTTAATAAGATATTAAATTGGTATGTTCTACGTTTGATTAAAGCGTTTGGTGTTAATATTCGATACTTGTATTACCGAGAATCGTTTTTAGTTATTATTTCAGTTGTACTGAAAAACATAAAAAAGATCAGGACTTGATAATCCGCCTGCCCGGATAACGATCGTCAGGATACCTACCTAAGCCAGATATTATACTTGCGGATTGTAAGTTGCTTATATCTTTTATATTATCTGCTGTAACCCTGCAAAATAGGAAAACAGAATTACGATCGCTAGGAAAGGATTTGGCGAATTTCGAATTTCGAATAATATTACCGACATAATTAAAGTATTTCTGGCCCTAAAGCTAGAAAAGGAAAACGTTAAAAGAAACGTGGAAAAATGGCCTGGAAACTTTTTATTTCCATTAGCTAAAAAAATTAACGAAAAACCAAACTTTAATTAATCTGCCCGATTATTCCATAGTAAACGACGCTAACTAAAATAACGTCCTAATCAATTTTATCAATTATCAATACGACTATCTCCGATATTAATACCCCTTTTTTTATTAATTTAGATTGGCCCATTAAAATTTAAACCTATTTATCCTAATTTGATACTTACGAGATTACTATTCGACATAAAGTATAAGCCCCGACCGAAGGTTGGTAATCAGCGAGCAATAGCTATGATATAAAGTTAATATGTTATACCGTATAAATAGGTAAAGGATATATTTAAGGATGCAGGGTAAAAATTTGAACCATATTTCCTATAAGAATAGCCAGGCTGGATTAGGTATAAGATAATAATTAGTACGAAAAAACTAAAGGACAGGGCTTTGAAGAAGCAGAAGAAAGTTAAGCAAAGAAAGGATTTAGCTAAACGTCGAAAACGAAGTTCTAAGTTAAGAATAATAAAAGATAAGCTGCGTAAACGTTAACCAAATTAATTAATGTGTTTTATGTATATTTTATAGCGTTAAGAGTTGGTTGCGTTATGTTTTTATTTATTTTTCAAAATGGATAGAAGATAATTACATCTCGAGAAAAAAGAGTTAAAATGGTACAGAGTTCCGGGCCAGGGGGCATGGCTTGGCTGATTAATTAGTTATCTCCATATGTGTATTTCTAGGAGCTCTTTTCGCCGAGCTCAACCCCGGAGACATGTTTATCACCTTGATTTCAAGCACTTACGTTTTTATTCTACAGTCTGGTTCAACACCGAAATACAGTTTTGCGTTTGCCTTCATTACCGTTACACTCGGCTATTCTATTGTGACACCGTCTCCAAAAATGCCTTAATCGGAACTGAGTCTCCCCGTTCTAATTCAGTAAATATCGAATTATTCCCAAATCAAGCCCGATACGCTCTGTTATACGCCCTGCCATACGCCCTACCATACGCTCTACTATACGCCCTGCTGTATGCCCCGCTACATACCGACGGGCCCCGCGACGCGCTCCGCAGTAGGCCTTCCAATACGTCCTATAATACGTTTTTCGACGTATATCTTCAAGGTATTATAACCGGACAGGAAATGCTCGCGTATATGGGTTAAAGATTCGGTTAATAATAAGTTTCTAGTCGGTCGGCTTTAATTTTGACGGAATAAATGTAATATTAGCTTAGACGCGTCGGGAAGCAGTCGGTCGTAAGCGGCTTGGGAGGCAGAAATGGCACTATGGCGTCCGTAACGAGCCTTAATATAATGCGTACACTCGTCGAGAAGCCGTAGATACAGTTAGTGTCAGCTAGCAGGGAGTACGCTAGCACCCATATACGGAAAGGCTCCCTTTGATCGGAATATATAAGTTCCGTAACTAGACTCCATAAAAAGAGGAGTGCGCGTTTTAGAGCATCTGCAGCTAGTCATCGAATATAACATAACTGATGTCCCCTATATTTGACAATTACGAGTTATATTTGCTTAAGTCACGTTATTATTAATTAATTAGTTGCTGTTGAAACGATATAGGCCGAATAGCAATAGCGATTACTTATATACCCCATTTTCCATAATGGCGACCGTACCGTCGACGTCCTCCGTTATTTACAAAGAACTTAAGAACTGGGACCGTTTTAAAGGCGAATTATAATCCAAAGCTTACGCGCTTGGTATTTGGCGTTATATCGACCCTAACTAGGATAATGTATGGCCTGTCGAACTTACGAAACTGTAACGAACCTGTTATACATCCACCTGGAGGTATAAGCAGTATCCGAAATGGGGTTTTGATTTGCAGGTAATAATAGTGCGAGGAATGATTCTGGAGTCTGTTCGTTAAAGAGGTTTGCGGACTTTTCCTTTAATCGGAGAACGGTGCCTTTGACTGAAGACTTAGATTGATAGCTAAAGAGCGAAATTAAGTAGGTGCTATTTATATAAAAGTTCGGTCCATTATTGTTACAAGAACAGGGGTTCTTGTCCGAAAGAAGCCAAGCTCTTGGAGGTTAGCGCGGGTGTGGCTAAACCTCGGACCTAGGGATGGCTTGGCTCTCGACATTGATCTAATGGATCTAAGTGATCTGGGTAGATCACTTAGATCACATAGATCACTGGCACACTCACTTTGAAAGAATGGATATATAATGATCTAAAATCCTTCATGTAAATAGCACCTACTTAGTTCCGCTCTTTAGCTATCAATCTAAGCCTTCAGTCAGAGTCACCATTCTTCGATTGAAGGAAGAGTCCGCAAATCTCTTTAACGAACAGACCCCTGAATCATTCCTCGCACTATTGTTACCTGCAAATCAAGACCCCATTTCGGATACTGCTCATACCTCCAGATGGATGTATGACAGGTTCGTTACAATTATATATCTATTTTTCCATAGTAAGTGTGTCGTGAATTTATGTAATTTAAGTGATTTACCTAAATTATTTAGATTTATTAGATTAATGTTAAAAGTTAAGCTATTCCAGGTCCGAGGTTTAGCTGCATCCGCGTTAACCTTTAAGAACTTGGTTTTTTTTAGATAAAAACTTTTATTCTTATAATACCATTTTCCCTTTTTAAAGATCTTTATCTTAAAGATAAAAACCGTAAATATCTTTCTTGGTAACTAGAAAAAGTATAAGGATTTTTTAGTTGATTTTATTATGACAGGCCGTATTTAAAAGGAAAAAAGAAAACTTCGTTTAAATTAGCGTAAAGCTTGCGATAACCGCGCAAATTATATTAAAAAATTCGGTTCCAAAGTTGTTTTCTGTTTTAACTGTATTCGTTTTGTGGAGTTTGAATATTTTTTTGTAGTCGACGTTTCGAGTTGTAATTGTTGCATCCGTCGTTAACGTTCGGCTTGTAACGTTTTGGATATGAATTCCTTAGTAAAGATAAAGGAGAATTAGGACCGTTTGTAAAAGGAGCAACGGGAAGTGGAGGACGTTTTGGTGGCTTATTAAGAATCCGCTGAGGAGAAAATAAGGGAGTTCGTTAGTCGGTTAAAACGCTTACGCTTTTAACAGGACGTTTTAAAAAAGAAAGTTTTTGCTATATTAAAGGAGGGTTATAAGTTAAATTAATTGGAAAAGTAAAAAAGATTAAAAGAGGAGCAACGTCGTATGGAAGAAAAGCAAGCGCGGCTTGCTTTTAAAATTAACGCTAACATGGAAGTATCTGCTTTTTTCGACTGGAGCGCCGAAGGTTTGGATCTGGGGGTCGGACCGTTGTCGCCTGCGACTTTGGCCGCGTTGGAAACGGTCGGTTAGGATTTTGGCAGTAAAACGTTTTAACTAGGTCCTTCGTATTCGTTAGGTGCTTAAGGGGCTTTTAAGTATTGTTTTTAAATGCGTAGTTCTTTTATTTGATTAAATATTGGACTTTGTCGTTAACTATTTTTAAGTTTAGTATTTTTTCGACTTCGTACTTATCGGTATTTTCCTCAATTTTTAGGTTTGTTTCTAACGGGGCGTTATTGGGTGCTGGTTTTAGTAGGAAAATGTGGAAAATAAAATATATTTTTATTATTTTAGATAACGACAGTCGATAATTGGTTCTGGAAATAACTTCGTTAACTTTAAACGGCCCAAGGTTATTAAAATCGAGTTTGTTATTAGGTTTTTTGGTTTTGATTTGTAAAATGTTTAAAGTTACGTTTTGTTTTTGGCGTAATAAATAAACCTTATCCTTTTTTAATAAAATTAGTTCTTTATTTTTTTTTTGTTATAATATTAGGTTATCCGTTGTTGGAAAAATTGCAGCTTAATTTTAAAACGAACCTGGATGGTTTTAATTTTAAATATTATTATTTTTGTTTTGGAAGTTATTAAGGTAATTTTCGGAATTTTACCGAATAATTACTTTGGTTACTGCGTTTTTGCGTTTTGTTTATATACGGCTATATAAGGTAAAATGTTTATGTTTTCGTTAACGGATATGTTATAGGTTATTTATGCCGGTAAAAGTAATTTTATTTAATTATTTTGCTGGTAATTAATATAATTTTTTAAGTACTGCTTTAGGATTTGGTTTAGTTATTTTGTTTATTTATCGGTTTAGGGGTAATACGTTATAAAAAATTTAAGTTTGGCGTTAATTTGTTTAAAAAAGCTGGTAGTAAATTTGGAAATAAACAATTTGTTTTTATTTAAAATAATCCTTTCCGAAATTCCATGTTTGTTAAGATAATATTTTACGAACGCATAAATTAATTATTCCGCTATCGTATTTTTTTTAAAGGGTAAAAAATACTTATACTTGGTAAGTCTATCGACGATTACCCATATTCCGTCGTATTGGATTCCGGTAACGGGATTTTTGGATAAGGGTAAACCGGTAACGAAATTTTAAGTTATAATATTCTACGTTTTATCTGAAATCTTTATAAATTACAGCAATCCGTACGGTTTGTAACGAGCTACTTTAACTTTGTTACAAATATTGCAGTCTTTTACCACTTATTTAACGGTTTGTTGAAGTTCTGGGAAATCGTACTTTTTTTGGAATCGCTTAATTATTTTAAAAATTCCTTAATATCTATATAGCAGGTTTTTATAAAATTCTTTAATAAACTTCCTTTGCCGTTCCCGTAAAACGTAAACCTTTCCTTAGTACAATAATTAATTTTTGGATTATCCCTTAACGTACCACACCATTAAACGGTCCAAACTATTAAACGGGCCAATTTTGCATACATTTCAATTACTTATCTTCAATTACTTATTTTTTAACACCAACAATATGGAACGACTTACTAAATAAAGGAAAATAAATTTAGCTATTTAAGCTAAAAAACGAAACCCGAAACTTAATTATGCGTAACTTAGTTTTATATATAAAGTTGCTTTATCGACCTTAAAGGCCTAATATCGCGGTAAATGCGCCCGAGCCGATATTATCCCTCCCTTGCAGAAATTGACGGCAACCGAAAAAAAATCGATTGTCGACCGAATCCTCGACTTAAATACGCAAGCGTTTCCTATCCGGCTTTAGCATGTTAAAGATATAGCAAATCTATTGCTTACCTAACGCGTTACAGAACGCGTTGAAGTTAACTGGGCGTCGAAATTTGTTAAACGGCAAAAAAAACTTTAAACGCGTTTAAATCGGAAAATCGATTATTAACGGATCCTATCCGAAAATCCAGAATCATTTCGCAAATAGTTCGAACTTATTCGGGTTACAATTACGAAGTACGGTATCGCAAAAAAGGATATTTACAACTTCGACGAAACTGGATTTTTAATAAAGCTTTTCATGCTAACGGGTATAGTAATTACCAATGCCGAAAAACGTAAAAGACCTAAATAAACGCAATAAGGGAATAAAGAATAAATTATAGTTATCCAGGTTGTTAATTTCCAAAATTAGGCTATACCGCCATTTGTTATCATAACGGGAAAAAATTATCTTAAGTCCTAATACCGCGATAACCTACCGCCAGCAGCCGATTAGAAAATCGCATTAAGTAATAATGGCTGGACAACAAATAAATTAAGTCTCGAATAGATCCAGCATTTTGACAAACATACTCGGACGCGTACGAAAAGTTCGAAACGTTTCCTCATTCTCGACAGCCACGAAAGCTACCATTCGATGGAATTCGAAAAATATTGCGCCAATAACAATATTATTACGCTTTATATACCCGCGCATTTTTCGTATCGGCTTTAACCTTTTGATGTATCTTGTTTTTTTGTTTTAAAACGCGCTTATTCGCGTTATATCGAAAACTTAATGCAACGCCATCATACCTACATTACTAAAGAAAATTTTCTTGCCGGCTTTTACAACGCGTTTCAAGCTGCCATAACGTCCAGCAATATC
This sequence comes from Monosporascus sp. mg162, assembly GCA_004155945.1. Lineage (NCBI taxonomy): Eukaryota > Fungi > Ascomycota > Sordariomycetes > Xylariales > Monosporascus > Monosporascus sp. mg162. The sequence continues at coordinate 60,979 of QJNY01000267.1, forward strand.
AAATCTGGATTTGCAAAAGCTGGTCTTATTCCATTCGATCCCAATAACGTTCTTTCCGAATTGGAGGTTCTTTTAATTGTGCCTACGCCGACCGTCTCCCCGCTAACCTCCACCGGTTCCATTCATTCCCCGCCCGCGAAAACCCCTAGGAATATCAAGGAAGTAACGCGGCAATCGCGTTATTTGCAAAAAAATATTAAAAACTAACAGGGTGGCTCGCCAACAAGAATACTTTAATCGGCTGAACTTGTAACAAAAGGTTATATATTACTGTTGCATAAAGCTACTTTTCTCCGGAAAGAAAACGTCCAATGGCGCGAAATAAACCACATCTTAAACAAACGTCGCAGAACCAAAAATAAACGTTTTCAAGAAAGAAAAACACTTACTATACAAAAGGGACAAGCTCTTTTGGCTCAAAAAGAAAAAGGTGGTGAAAAAATGCAGCCAACAGCAGCTGGAGGAGGTCGTCGTAAAAGGGTTAAGACCAAGGAACGGAAGTGTGGCGTTTACGGCAAGCCTAGGCATAATGCGCGTACTTGTATAAAAGTTGTAGATACGTCTAGCGAAGAAGAATCCGATTGATTTAAATCAATGCGATATGTTGTTATTAAGTTATTTGAATTTGTTGTTGCGAAGTGCTAGGAAATGGCCCGTTTAATGGTTTGGACCGTTCAATGGTGTAATACGTTATATTATTTAAATTCTTTTTATTTTTCCAAATTGTAGGAACTTTTAAACTAGGCCAAAAGTTCGGAAGTAAATTTTTTCAGTATTTTATATAACCGTAAAGTACCTTCCTTCATAAGTTGTAGCATTTACATACGTTATTTAAGAACCTTAATATCGTAATCTCTTTTTCGGCTTAAGATATCCGCTTAAATGTTTTTCTTGCCTTTGATATAATAAATCTTAAAATTAAACTTAAACAGGAAAATTATCCAATTTTTATATCGTTTGTTAAAATCCTAAGTTATTATAAAGTAGGTAAAATTTTTATAATTAAATAAATATCAAAAAGTTTTTTAATTTCACTAAAGTAAAGTTCCTATTCCTTAAATACTATAATACTTGCCAATAATTTTTTATCGTAAATAAGGTATCGTAATTCTACATCTTTTAAAGCTTTAAAATAATAAGCAACCGGGTACCACTTTCTACCGTCCTCTTGTTATTCTAAAACTGCTCCTAAAACTCCATTTAATACGTCAATCTTTAATCGTTTCTTTTTATTATAATTAGGCAGTTTTATAACGGAAGCGCTAATAATTTAATCCTTAAATATTTGCATTACTTCCTTAACTTTCCTTAAAAATTCGAATTCTTTTCCAGTATACTTTTTAATAATAAGGTTCGTTAAAAATTTAGCAATTTTTCCGAAATCTTTAATTAAGCTGCATACGTAACCCGTAAATCCTAAAATTTAACGGACGTCGGTAACGGTCGCTTTATCGAAAATCGGCCAATTTTAACTGCCTTTATTTTAAAATCCTAAATCTAAATCTATCCTAAAGTAATAATAAAACCTAAAAAATCTAGCTTTTAAGTATGCCATACGTTTTTCTCAGCATTAACCAACAAATTTACTTTTTCGAACGTTTCCAATACTTAAACGACATATTTCTTATATTTTTCCAAAGTTTTAAAGTAAATAAAAATATTGTCCAAATAAACAAACACGAACTTATCGAAAAATTTCCGTAAAATAATTATCAACATATGTTAAAAACTAATAAGGGCATTAGTAAATCCCTAAGGCATCACCTTATACTCGTAAAGTCCATTAATTATCCTAAAAACGGTTTTCCACTTTTCGCTTTTAGCTATTCGGACTAAGTAATAACCGTCCGGTAGGTCCAACGCCGTAAACCATTTAACTTTGCTAATATTTTCTTTCATAATATCCATAAAGGTAAAAAAGTATTCATTCTTGATAATAATATCGTTCAATTGTCGGTAATCATAAACTTTTCGATACATAAGGTTTCCATCCTTATCGATTCGGATCTTCCCATCCTTTATCTTTGGTACTATCATAACGGGGTATCCTACGGGAGATTTAAATTCCTAAATATATCCACGCTTAAAGTTTCTTTACAGGCTTTTCCACAAAGCCTTAACCTTTTTATCCTATCCGGGCCAATAATCATTATCTTCTTTGGCGCGGAAATAGGTTAAATAATTGTCGTCGTAACATACAGAAAAATGGAATAAATTATGGTTACGGGCTGGTTCTTTGTTTTCAGGAGCCTTACCGGGCTTTTGGAATATCGGGTCGTATATTACTGTATTGGGACGCAACTGGCCATGTTCGTCATACATTCTGCACCGCCGCTCATTTAAATAACATGTACATTTTAATCCTATAGCTATCCTAAAAGTTTTTTGTCCGGGATAATATCTGCAAGCTTTAATCGTTCGATTTTAACAAATCGGGCAACGTTCGTACTCTAGGTCGTTATTCTGTTCGTAATATGTAATTGCAATGGTAAATTTTCGCTGGGAGGAAATAAAATTAACTTTCTTTTTTTCCTTACTTTCGTTATTTAATTCTTATTTAACTATTCTAACCTTTTTCTGGGGTTAAGGAATCCCTTCTTTCCTGAAGTCCTTTTTTGCTAGAAAATAACATTCGCTTTTGTAATAACCTTTTTTGCCACAGTTAAAATATTCAACATTCGACTTATCTTTCTTAAGCTCCTTTAAAGTAATGCTTACTTCCTTCTAAACTCTGCCCTTGGTTCTATCCTTCTAAAACTTGCTGCTTAAGCTTTGGTTATCTTTCTTTTTGTCAGATCTTTTTTTTTCCAAATACCTTTTAAAGGTACGTCGGTCGGTAATAATAATCTTATTAATATAATCCTGGAAAAAGCCAATCTTGGGTATTTTATACATCTCATCCTTAACTTGTAATTTTAAGCCGTTATAAAAAAGATAAAACAATATGCTTTCTGGAAAATTAGAAATTAATACAAAACGATTAAATTCAGTCGCATACTCGGCTGCTAACTTAGTTTGCTGGAAAAAATGCAACTGTTCGACCGCATATTATTCTTTATCGGAATCTCCAAACAAAGCTCGCATTTTTTCTTCAAAGTATTCATAATTGCCGAAAACATAATTAATTAAATCGAAAAATTAGTTAAAGTAATTCATAAGGTAATCGTTCATAATAAGTTCAAACCACAAAAAAACTTTTCTAGCAAGTAACTGAAAAATAGCCATCATCTTTTAATAATCCTCCGTCAGAAAATTCTTATAAAATTTAAGGTAAAGTCTAACCTGGATTAGGAATCCTTCCACGTTTATAGTTCTATCATAAAGCTTTGAAAAGGTTAATTTATAACCTTTAACTTCCGGCATTCCATGGTAACTAAAAAAGGAAATTATGCTTTCGCGGGTTTTGTTTGCACCAACCAAAGGTAAAGTCGAAAATCGTTATTATCGGATAAGTCTTGCGTTTTTATCCTTTAAAGTTCTAACTTCTCTTATAAAAACGTTCAGTTTTTCGTTAATAGTAAGTTTTCTTTCTTTACCCTTTTGTTCTTTAATAAGCTATTTTTCTTTTTCCTTTTCTACATCAGATTTATAAACTTTTATGGTATCTTTTGCCGAAACGGGTTATTTCAAAGGTTAAAAAGAAAAAGGTCCTCCTTAAGATCGGGTAAAAGGTAATGCCATATTGTCGATTAAGGAAAAAATTTCTTCAATAAATAGTAAATCGTTTAATCTAGTTACTAATCCTTTACTAACTAGTAACAGTAATCGAATATGTTATCTATCTTCTAAACGTTATCCTATAATATCGTTTTTACTGCATTCAAAAAAGCTTTTGCTTAACTGGGCCTTAAATCATCCGTCGGTTATGAATTAAGGAGCTATCAAAATGTAACGAACCTGTTATACATCCACCTGGAGATATAAACAATATCCGAAATAAGGTCTTAATTTGCAGGTAACAATAATGCGAAAAATAATTCTGAAGTTTATTCGTTAAAGAGGTTTACGGACTTTTCCTTCAATCGGAAAACGGTACCTTTAACTAAAAACTTAAATTGATAGCTAAAAAGCGAAACTAAGTAGGTGCTATTTATATAAAAGTTCGGTTTATTATATATCTATTTTTCCATAATAAGTATGTCGTGGATTTATGTAATCTAAGTAATCTACCTAGATCACTTAAATCCATTAGATCAATGTTAAGAGCCAAGCCATTCCAGGTCCGAGGTTTAGCCGCATCCGCGCTAACCTCCAAGAACTTGGCTTCTTTCAGACAAGAACCCCTGTTCTTGTAACAGAAACCCGATATAATCTTTTATCCGAAAAGACGATTTCGTTAGGTAACGACGTAAGCAGCTAGCTTCTTTTCCGAAGGAATTATATAAGCCGAAAAAGTCGATTATACGGGTTATTTAATAAGTTTGCTTAAAATAACGATAGAAGGTAAATAAGCTTATACCTAAAATTTCGCGATATATATTTACGAAGATCGGAAGTACGAAAACTTTTATAAAAAGATTAACGATTTTACGAAATAAGTTTTGGAATCGGTATTTTTAGCGATTAAAAAGATAAGTTTCTTTCTAGCGAAGAACTTAAGGGATTGGTATGTTGCTTTGGCCGAATCCGGTAAGGTATATAACAGTAGATTTATAAATAATATTTAACGAAAGTACCACAAAAGATTAAAATAAGTTTTGAAGTTAACGAAGAAATTAAACAAATAAATCGTAAAGTAATAGGAAATAATAGCCTAAGGATAACGTTATAACGTTTCAAAAATAAAGATAGCGATTATATAGGTAAATAACTTATATATAGCTTTGGTTTTAATTATAGAAAATTATATAATTACCTTTTAAATAGTAAAAAAAGCCGAAATTAATAACGGTACGATTAATTACCAAAAGGTAGCTGCTAACATTTTGGATTATTGGGTATTAACTTATCGTTTATTTACATTACGAAATATTAAGGTAACGTTTCTGACGTTTTAAAAGATTTTAGCAGATTTTTTTGATTAGGGCGATCTTAATTAGAAAGATATTAAAAATATTAACCTTTTACCGCGAGGAAAAATTTAAAGGCGTAAGTCGAAACGTGGCGGCCGTAAAGGTTTCTAAACGGACCGAAACGGAAGTAAACGAAAGCGATAAAAATCGGATGCGTAAGGTATTCGTTGCAAGGTTTGCTTAAGCGGTTATTATACCTTATTCTAATGCTTTTATGCGTTCTTTAGCAAAGTTTCAAAAGTGTTCCGCTTTAACGATAAGATAATTGCATACGTTTAATGTCGGATTGCTTCCGATTAATTTTTCAAGGAAAAAATTAAACGTTTATTAAAGTTTATAAAAAAGTTAATTATTTAAAAAAATCGATTAACTTTTACAGGGAATAAGGCGAATCCTGACGTGCTTTTTAATCTTTAATTAATGCAGTACGATAAGCGTCGCATTTTACCTTTTAAGAAATTTATTAATTTTAGATTTAAGGTTTACGATCCATATTTTTAATTTTATTAGCAGGTTCCTAAATTTTAAATTAACCGTATAAGGCGACGGGATATACGCAAGTAACAGCTTTATGCCGATTAAGGAGTACGGAAAAGTTGATATAATGTTTTAAAGTTTTAGCGGTACGAAAACGTTACGTTTGTACGACGTGGCTTATTGCGAAAGTTTCGCATATAACTTGGTATCTTTCTGGTAGCTCCGGAAAAAGAAATATTAATAGGATAATAAAAGAATTAATAACTTTATTCGAAATAAGTACGATTAAGTAGTTATTACGTTAATAAATAAGTTTAATTAATTCGTGATTAAAGATATTAACGTAATAATTACTTATACGGCTTTAGTAACTTATAAACGAAACGTTAACTTATATATAGCGAAACTATTACGAATCGGTAACGGTACGATTTGGTACCTAAAATTAAAATATTTAAGGCTCGAAGTAATTATCCAGGTGCGATTTTATGCAAAAAGAATCCGTTTAAAGGGTTTTATAACAGTCGAATGCTAAGTATGTAGTAAAACGAAGGTTAAAAGGTTAATACGTTGCAAACCGAGGGAAGGAGTTTTCCGATTAGGATAAAAATCGTTATCGATTTTATAGATTTCGAAGAAAACCTTGAAGGATATAAATACGTTATGTTCGCTACTAATAGATATTTAGGTTTTATTTGGGATATTTATCTTAAAAATCGAAAGTAAAATATATTAATTATAGCGTTTCGGTACATTTTTAAAGTTTTTAAGAACTAGGATAAGGTATTTTTATAAAGGTTCGAATGCGATAACGAAATCTTGAAAAATTATTAACTTCGAGATATGCTTTAATCGTTTTTTTTTAGTATTAAATTTAAGTCTTTAGTACTGTATATCCAGGCCCAAAACGGGGGTATAAAAGGTTTAAAGGGTGTAATTAAGGAAAAAACGATTGCGATACAAAATGGCGTTAAGTTACCCTTATTTTTAATCGTGTACATTTTTAAAGCTGTAATATATTTGTATAACCGTACTTTTAAATACGTATTCTTTTAGTAAAGCTTATATAAGGTTTATTATATTTACCTAGCGTATAAAGACAGCGTTGTAATGTTTAACCGAAAGTTTTAGCAAACTTACTTACGAATGTATAGTTGTATGGCTTACGTTATGATGGCTGCCGTTATGAAAAAAAGAATAAAGATTTTAAAAGCTAAATCTTAAAATATAGATTAATTACCTAGTCAGTTACCGATTTACGAATATTTACGAAATCTTGAACTTATTAATTAATAAGGTTATTATTATTCGAAACGTATAGTTTAACGAAAAGGTTACCTTTTTAAGTAATATTAAAAATTTAAAAAACAACTTTTTGTACGTTATAAAAGAAAAGTTCCTGAAGTTGCTTCGATAGGTAAAAATATTTAATTAAGTAAATAACTATTTAACTTTTATATAAAAATAAAATGAAGATTTAAGCGGAATAATTTAATTACCGGCTAAGCAGAAAAAAAGGTTTTAAAGAAGTATTAACGTAAAAGCTATATAAAATGGCGAAAAATAAGCCTATTTTCAAAAGATTGATTATCTTTATACGACCGCTATATTCGAATTATTTTTATCCCTTGGTCCATTACCTTCGCCAGCGTTTACCTTAATAACTATTACGATTATTACGCCGACGGAAAAAATAAAGGTAATTTTAAATTTCCTTTATATTATTTAACTTAAAATAACTGTAAAAAACGAAAGTATTTTACGGGTAATAAGCGTAAGCCCCCCGTATATTCCGTACTAAGAAGGTATTATCCAAAACGAATATAAGGTATAGGAAGCCGCTTTTAATATAAAACGTTTAGCCCTTTTTGTAAGTACGTATAATAACCGGCCGGTAAGCTGCGGAAATTTAATGAAGTTAATTATCCGAAGTACGCGTTATTTTAATCGGAAAGGTTATAGTATTTTGACATATAAAAAGATATTTAGGTCGTTAAACCGGGTATATAAACGTAATTTACCGCCGCCGCCGTAAAGCTATAAGAAGCTAAATATATATCCGTTAAAAGAAATGTTTCGTAAAGCCGAAAAGGTTTACTTATAAAGTTATAAAAAAATATAATCCTGGAAAGCTGTTAATTAATTTTTTGTTAAAAGAAAATAAATATTAAGGTATATATAGGTATACGTTTATAAGTTTAATAAGCATAATTAGTTATAAAAATGTAAAATACGTTTCGCTATACGGGACGATTAATAATTTAAAAACGTTTATAATAATACATACGTATTTATATTAATTAAAAGGTCGTTTCGAACTTTAATTATTATTGTAATTAGGTTTAATCTAAAGTTTAAACAATATAATGTTATAAACGCTTTCGTTAACGCTAACTTATTTTACGAAGTATATATAATAACGTTTTTAAGTTATTCGTAACGTAATAAAATCCTTTTAATTAGGAAAGTATTATATAAATTAAGGAAGTTACTTTTGTTATAGTAAAAAGATTTTACTGGAATATTTACAAAATTAGGATTTCGTTTCGTTTTTTACGAACTTTATTGTTTTATTTGTTAGAGGGTACTTAATTTTTTTTTTATGAACGATATTATTATAATATACTGCAAAAGAAATTAAAACTTCGTCGATTAATTAATCTAGTAAATACGAAAACGGTATACTCTTATAAAAGGTAAGGACTTGTAATAGTTTTTCTGTATTAAAATAATTAAAGATAAAACTAAAAAAAAAAAAAGATCTGGCTTTTTAAATTAGATTTAATAAATAAGCTGGCTAATTTAATTCTAAAAAAAAGTTTAAATAACTTTTTAAATACGTTAATAACAAACGTCGAATTATTGCCAAATTTTAATTTAGCTTATTTAAATTCCGTTAATAAATATTAAAAGAAAATCGGTTTTATTTTATACATAATAATTAATACGCGACCTGATATAATTTTTACGGTATCCCGATTCGCCATATTTAACCTAAACCTTAATAACGTATATTATAAAACGGCTAATCGAATTATATTATACCTGATCGGGATCAAAACGTTAACGTTATAATTCGGAAGTAAAAATTCGTTAAATACTTATAACGATACCCTTTTTGCGGATAATACGATCGATCGAAAAAGTTTTTAAGTTTACGTTATAAAATTATTTAAAGGAATAAGAAAATAGCGGGCGAATAAGTAAAATATAGTAATTACTTTTATAATAAAAACGGAATTACTGTTTTTTACATAAACTGCAAAAAAGGCTTTATTTAGTTTTTGATTAATTAAAAAGCTTAAAGTTACCTTAAATACTGGACCGTTAAATATGTAATACGATAATTAACAAACGATACGGTTTATTAACGCCGACGTCGCCTTATTGCAAACGAAGCTACGGCATATAGATATATATAACCATTGGTTACGAAAAACCGCAAAAAGGGATATGATCAAAGTGGATTATATACCTACGGGCGATATATTAGCTGATGGGCTAACAAAAGCCCTAATACGCGAACTTTTTAGGTATTTCAGAAAGCAGCTAGGACTGGTAGATATCATAAAAGCTATCGATCGGCGGAGGAATAACCTGCGAGTGATTTTAAAGGAGAAATTGGCTGATTAGGAGGATTTAATTGCCGGAGGAGAGGTGGAATGGAAAGCTGTGGCTTTAGGAAGTGATGATAAGTGCTGATCAACGCCGTGACTGCATCAAGGCGTTGAGGGGGTGTGTCAGCTAGCAGGGAGTGCGCTAGTACCCATATACGGAAAGGCTCCCTTTGATCGGAATATATAGGTTCCGTGACTAGACTTTATAAAAAGAGGAGTGCGCGTTTTAGAACGTCTGCAGCTAGTTATCGAATACAACACAACTGATGTCCCCTATATCTGACAGCAAGCCACCGGGCTGTCGTGCAGGACGCTAAGCCGCAACTGGTGACGCAGAAACATTACCCCGCGCGTGCCCAACAAAGTTAATGAATTTCCGGCATCTCAGGTTAACCTCATCGCGGCGGGGAACCGTGCAAAGGTTCTGCTGGGCCATGGCGGAAATTGCTGGCCTGGTCCTGGGTGCCGTTCCCCTGTTGATATCGGCACTCGAGCACTATGAGGACTTCGTGGAGCCGACGGTAGCCTTCTTCAAATGGAAGGGTCAGCTGTCCAAAGTAACCCGACGCCTCCTCATGGGCCACACAGCGTACGAGCAGAACGTCCGCCTGCTGCTGAAGCAGGTCGTAAGTAACGAAGACCTCGTCAGCATGATCGATGATCCGCAAAGCGACGACTGGAAGAGCGACTGCCTCGTCAAGGACCTCCGTGAGAAACTAGGCAGCGCGTACCAACCGACCCTTAGCACGATACAGGAGATCGCCGATATCATGGTTTCTGTCGCCGCAAGCCTTAACATCGATGGTTCTGACAAAGTTCGGCGAACCCTTCATCCGTACTCGCCTTGGGGGGGGAGATGTGAGCTGACCCTCTTTGACAGGTTACACAGGACGGATTGGAGGCCATCGTTTTCGCCAACCCTCCAGTCTCCGAGACGCCTATTTTTCGGCAGAAGTTCCACTTCCGGAAGCGCGTCGCTTTTACCATGAAACGCCGAGCCGTGGGCGAGAAGCTCGAACAGCTCAACGAGTGTAACGCGAGACTGTACGGCTTTTTGGAGAAGGCTGCGAAACTTCAGGACAACGTGCAAAGCGACTCGTCGGGTCCACGAATCCGGATCCGCTTTGTGGCACCGCTGCAAACTATCCGGCAGAACGCCTCTAGGGTCCACCGAGCATTGTCGCGCAGCTGGTGCCGGGTGCATGGCGCCCACGAAGCCGGCCTGCTCCTGGAGCAGAGGCTGGTGCGGCGAAAACGACGGAACTGGAGAGGTCCATCCCAGGCGGTTGGCTCGGTGAACTGTTTTGGCCTGAGTATCTGGAGGGAGTCAATTCTGACTTGGCTCGACACCGAAGTTTACTTGGATGACAATGCTGGCCCTAATCCCAGGTATGTGATATGTCTTTCTCCTCCTAAGAGACTAACCGACTGACTAAGACTGGGAACGCAGTATCGGACCTGGGGTACCAATGATAACAATCTCGTTCCCTGACCCTCAAGTTGGGCTGGTCCAAGATCCCGTATCGGTCCAAACAATTACCGACATATGTTCGAAAATTCAGGCCGCTGCACACCCGTTCGTGGGCTTCAAGCTCGACTCATCAGACGAGCTGCGGGGTCTGTGCAAGGTGCAAAGCTCGCCGTACCATTTAATCACCAACGGCGTCTCGCTGGGTGACTACTTGCCGAGCCTCAAGCGGGATCTCTCCTATCCGGACTTCTACAACCTGGCCATCACTTTGGTCTGCTCCGTTCTGCAGCTGAGCGAAACCCCGTGGCTCTGTCAGCCGTGGAGCCGGCAGGATATTCTATTTCTGCGACCAGGGAGCGCGGGCAACGGCCCAGTAGATGTTCGGCACCCATATCTGACCAGGAGATATCCTGCAATAGGTACGTTGCAAAGCGCGTCTTGCCCGTAGAGCCCCCGGTTCTAAAGCTAACGGAGCCTTCGAAGCCGATCCCAAATTGACGAAGCTCGAGTCGGACGACGAGCCAGACAGGCTAAATCTGCTCGCCCTAGCCGTCGTGCTCCTGGAGATCAACGTCGGCAAGCCTATAGAGAGCCTCCGTAAGCAGCAGGACATGGGGCCCGACGGGAATCCCAACGTGGGGACGGACCTATCGACAGCGCAGAGATCGCTCGGGACGCAGGTGAGCCAGGGCAAGTTGACGTTGGCCTTCAAAGAAGCCATCACGTACTGCCTGCAGTGTTATCTGGATCCGACCGCATCGCTCCGTAACTACGAGTTTGCAAGGACGGTGGAAGAGCGAGTTCTGGAGCCTTTGGAGCGGGAGATGCAGTGTGTTCTCTGTTGAGCGGGGTCACACAACAAGCTTCCAACTCAGTCCTTTCCAACAGCAAGGTTAGATTTTCGATGAAACCTCCGCATTGTCAGCCCTTTTAATCCGGTGTTTGGGCTAGACCTTCGTTTCGGTACCTTTGGCTAAGACATTGAAGTCTATAGATGCAATATAGCCGCTTCGCTTACCTCAACTAGCTCAGGCCCCCCTGGCTCGTTCTCCAATTTCCCCGAAGTCACTCGAGTACCGCTCCACAACACTAAAATTAACCAGCCAAATTCCGAATCCCGGTAACGAGCCAGCGAGGCCTGAGATCTAGTTGTGCGAAAAGGTGGTCCGTTCTGTAAATTTGCCTTTCTAAAAAAACAAAAACCGTAATAACTTAATAACTAGACGTTTTCTGTTATTATATATATATTTATACGATCCCGTATATTATAGCGTATTACTAGTACTATTTTGGTTAGAACTCTTTTCCTACTTTTAAACTCCAAGGGGTGACTTAATTACAGTCCGAATATGTCGCGTTATTATTCTCCCTTTTGGAGTAAGGTGAATTCGAATTTTTCCTATTTAACCGCGCAAGCTTAGCAAAACAAAATATTCGCAAACGTACGTAATACTTTGATAAGAGCGGCGGTCGGAAATAAGATTCGAAAACTTTATCCGTGGGTATATCCTTTATAACAATACCGGCCGGACTATTAATTTAACAATTCGGATTTACCGTTTGATTAACGTATCAAAAAAAAAAAAAAAAAAAAAAAAAAAAGAAACCGAATACGCGACAAACTATGAGCGTACGAAGGTTGGCAGAAGTTCATTATTTTCATTAATTAGAACCTTATTATACTCAAATACCATGATACGTTATACGAGAAGCTTATAGCTTTCGCACAAAGGCCGGAATTCCGCCGCCGGCCAAAAAATGTATTACTTGTTATGCCTAAAAAGCTTGGCCCGTTGGCAGACAGTCGGAAGATGTAAAAGATATCCCCGACGTAAATCTTAGGTTACATAATATAAAGCCGAACGGATCTAACGTATCCAACGGAATATATAGGTTACCTCAGCTAGCTCAGGCCCCGCTGGCTCGTTCTCCATTTTCTTCGAAGTCACTCAAGTACCGCTCCACAACGCTAAATATTAACCAATCAAATCCCAAATTCCCGTAACGAGCCAGCGAGGCCTAAGTTGTAATTGTGCGAAAAAGGGGGTTCATTTGCAGCATTTACTTTTTCAAATAAACGAAAATCCGTAATAACTCAACAACAAAACGTCTCCTATAGCTATATATACATTCATACGGTTACTACGATCATGGCTTATCATCAATACCATTCTGGTCCTGATCAAGACCCGTTTGCCATTCTTAGACCCCAGCGCGTACAACAGCTACAGCCCGAACCTATCGCGTTTTCATTACCGCTTTTCGAATACGATAAAACCGAATTCTCCTAATTTTATCGCGCTACGCCCTTTAAACAAAATATACGTACGCGTACATTAAATTTCTGGTATCAAAATAATAAATCCAATATAACGTTTAAAAGCTTTATTCGGAATTAGGTTCTTTACGGGGATTCAGGCAGAACTTTTAATTCGACCGCCCGAATTAATCCGTTAATTAACGTATTAAAAAAAATACGAATGCGCGATAAGCTGTTAACGTGCGAAAATTGGCAAAAGGTTATTACTTTTATTAATTAAAACCCTATCATAAGCAAATACTATAATACGCTATACGGAAAGTTTATAGCTTTCGCAAAAAGGCCTGGATTCCGCCGCTTGCTGGAAGATCCATTATTCGAAGTTAAAGTAATCCATATTACCTTAGACGAAGATAAACAATCGGTAAAAACGTTAGCTTTTAATTAGTTTAAGCTTTTAAATTAGGTAATTATATACTTAAGGAAAAAATGGCAGTTATATAATACGAAACGGAAAGCGAAACGGTTTCGTCGCGATAATAAACCGGACGTTCTTACGTATTTTTTTTATGGTCCTAGTTATTATAATTAAGGTTATTTCCAAGATCAACGGCAGTTATCTGCTTTATTTATTAAGCAGGTTTTTATTATCTACGGATGTATCGCAGGATGGGATCGATATATTAAAGGGATTAGGTATTTGTAAAAGTTATTATACGTTAAACAAAGATATAACCCGGTTATTAAAGGCATTTAAAATAACCGCGTTACTTTTTTCATATAATAAAGTTCTAATTAAGATAGATTATGCTTTACGCCTAGGTATAACAGGACAATATCGTATTTTGGTACGATAACTTTAATATTTAAAACTATGTTCGTAATATAACGTTTCGATACGGTTCCGTTATGCGTAACCTTATTCCCGTCCTTGCCCGTCGTTATAACAGTATCCTTAAAAAAAGGCTAAAGCAATTTATGTTCCGCCTTAATCAGTATTATAAAATAAAATGGTTCTATAAAACGTTATAATAACATCTGGTATTACTTAATACGTTCTATTAATTCGTAATTAATATTATCCGGAATTTATTCTTTATTTTTATTAATACGCTATACAAGCGAAACAAATAAAAGTTTTTAAGTTTTCCCAAATTAAAACGTATACCGTATAATAAGCGCCGTTCGATTTCGTTAGGTGCAGTTAACGAAAATAAAGGTACGATCGACAGTACCTATAACGTTTATCGAAAAATTTTCTAAGAGGTATACGGTTTTAAGGAAAAATAATTCTGTCGGTTTTCAAACCGTTTTTATTTTATTTATAAGGATTAGAAAATAACTAGTTATATCCGGAAAATATAGGTTAGTTAAGCCGAAACAGCCGATTTATATAATAGGAAATGGTAATTCCTTTTCGTTTTTGCCTTATTCCATATACAAATAAACTTTTTACTTATATTTATACGTACCTATTAGCTTGACAATATTAACGGGGCGTATATAACGTAAGTAACCTTAAAAACAAATCGTTAATTCTTAAATAAAATAACCCAGTTATATTAAACATTACCGAAATTTTATTTATTCGAACTTTTTATCTTTTATTTGCATAATATTCGCATATTTACGTTATTTCTGCAAAAGTTACGCGATTAATACGAACTATTAATAAAAAAAGCGTCCAGCGTATGTAGAGCTACTAAGAATACCTTAATCGAAAATCTTTTTTCGAAAAGCCAGCTTACCGAATTCATGGAATATATATGCTTCCGGTTAACCGTCGCCGAGTTCGAAATTGTCGCGCATAATATGGTTTCTAAGTATTTTGGTCGCGTTAAATAGATAACGGAAATATTGCGGGGTTTTAATTAAAACGCGTTAATAAATAAGGGTTTATGTAACGAAAATCTTTTGTCGTTTTTTTCTAACAATACGTTATTTAATAATATAAGTAACTCAATTAATAATTCGTAAGTATTTTATTTTTTAACTTCGGAATATAACTTATATATATTACTTTTTAAATTATGCGATTTTAATTAAAGCCGGCTATATCTTTAATACGGATAATATTCCGTAAGGTGATAACTTTTTTAACCCGATTATGGATAATAACCGATCGTTAAACGATGCCGTTCCTATCGACAAAGAATTTTAAAGCTATTGCCGATTGTTTTAAAAAGCCCAGGTTTATTTTTGCCTTTCGTATATTATACGATATGGCGACGTTAGTTATATTAAACGGTTGATACCAATATTATTAATTTTTTTATGGAGCCGATTAAAGTAATTACGGTAAAAAGATGCTTTATTTCGATTAAATATTACGTCCTGTAATGTTAGATTTAGTACTTATTAATTCGATCTTAACGTTAAGTTTAGCTTTTATAGAATTTAAGAAGAAAATATGAAAAATATTTGATCGAAAGGGCGAACATTATAACTTTTAGCTTACTGGCGAACTCCGCCGGTCGAGAAATAGTATATATAACGTTAATTTTGTTTTTTTCCGAGATTCGTTTCTGGTGAGGTACCGTATTTTCTTATAGCGCGAATTTTATACCCGTTATGCTTTTTCGCGAAATAGACGTTACGTTATTCGAAACTTTCGTAATGAAATTCTCGAACGTGCCCATTTTTTGCTTCGTAATTTTTAGCTTATTAAAGGATATCTATTTCGGATTTAAAAAGCTGGCTGGGAATCCGAGAATATTTTAGCCGCGGGCCGTAAAGTTATAAAGGTTAGGCTTATCGATTTTAATAATACCGTACTTATTATTGCCGACGAAGGTAGGTTTAATTGGTTAGATATAATAAAAAACGAAAATTAATTTATAAATGGCCTTAACGTAATTACCCGAGAAGCTTTCGGTAGTAAGTTCGTTAGGGATAATTTGGTTTCGGACGACCATGGTATTTTGTATATAGAGAAAGGTTATAATCTTATGGTATAAATTATAAATAATTCGGTAAATAATCCTAATTAGGACGGTCCGTTGTTTTTCTCGTTGTCGTTAAATAAGCAGAATAAGGATTCGTCGGACGATACTTAGTTGTTAATATAATTTTTTGCCTTTTTATTATTTTTATATCTTGCATAACCGATATAAGGATTTTACCATAATTTTAATATTAATATAAATTAAAATATTATGGCGTTTTAATTAGGTACGTTGCTTTTATACGTTTTATTAGTATTAATGCTGTATAAATTTTTCGCATTAAAATAAACCGACGTATTAACAGTATCGCATTACTTATAGTTAAATATATCGCATAATTTCGTATTAACTTATATATTTCGCGTAAAACTAATTTACTAGCCAGCATTTTTACGTATTCTTTAAGATATTTTCGTTTAATTTTGCCTTTTTTGGTGTACTATTATAACTTATATATTTATAATATTTTTATATTATTGGAACCCAAAAGTATTTTTGTTTTAAGCGTAATATCCGTGTTTAAGTTTTTTTTTGAAAATCTTTATTCGGACCGTATAGTAATGCCGAATATTTAAGGACCGCGTATAAATATTCCTTACCGCGTTTTTATACGCAATTTGCACATTTATCGCCCGTATAACCCCGTAGGCTATAACATCTATAAAATTGTTATATAATATGTACTTCCTTGTTAATCGGCCCGGTCCATAAATTCATAAACCTTTTTTCGTATCGTTTATAAGGTGTTCGGTTTATATATTTTTCTCGTTAAATTGCGAAAGCCGTAATTAATCGAAAGTCGGTAGTTAGCTTAATAATCTAATAACTTATAAAGCTAGTATAATTTGCTATAACGTAAATCCTATTTTATCGGACGTTATTATTAAAAATATCCCGAACGGTATTATTAGTATTTTATATTTATATAAATACCGTACCTTTTTTTAATACGAAATCCTATTTATAATATAAGCTTTTGGTAATACTACTAACCTTAAAGATTATTATTAATTATAAGATATTCCTAATTGATATACGTTCGATTTAGCGTTAAAATATAAGGTACTTACAGCCTTCCAGTCTTTCCCTATATTAATATAACTTTATAGCATAAGTTTTGTATTAGGAATCGGTTACGTATAATATATATTTTCTATCAAAAACGTTTTATTTTTTAGGATAATCGAATATTATTTAATTAATGCGAAATTGTTTTAATTAGGACGAGGCCGTAAATTATGCTATGTTACTAGTAGTTTTGGTAATAATTCCGGTTATTTTTTCGTTTAAAATCTTATTACCCGTTTTTAAGGTTATTTATCGGAGGTATTATTAGCAAATTTAATACGCTTATCTGGAGATTTAAAGCTTTCCGACTGCATATTAAATATATTATCGGCAGAATTTCTAAATAAAGATTCCAGGGTATCGTTAAGCTTATTTATATTTTACGACATTATGGAATGTATAAAGATATATATTAAACCAACTATTTTAAATACTTAATTAAAAGGTAACGGATTAATAATTATTATGTTGCAGGCAAATTAATTTTACGCGTTATAATATGGTAGGATATAGACGGGACATAAAATAATTGTAGGTTATATTAAAGTAAATAATATCGATTATAACGAATTTATTTAATATATATTTAATTAAAGGAATTTTATAAATTATATTAAACAATTTATAACAAAAGAAAAATTTCGTATAATTTACATAAGGTTTTAATTATTTTCTTATATATTATTACTTCGCTATAAAAAAAAGCAACGTTAACTTTTAAGTTAATATTTAATAACCTATATAAACTTAACCATTTATATATTTATAATTAGTTATATAATTTTAAAACTGTATATATTTTAATCTTAATTATATATATTACTTTCGGATTTTTTCGTAACTTATTAATTATTCGTAAGCTTCGTTTATATACTATAAAACTTTATATATTCCTTTTTATTCCTAATATCATACCCAGAAATTACTTAATATATAAACTTTACCCCATTTATTATATCTTATGTCTTTTTTTTTAATTCCAGTCCTAATTAACCAGAAATACTTTCAGTAAACTTATAATATTCCGAGATTTCCTAAGTATAAATAACTTTTATATGGTACCTAACATAATACAGTTACTAAAATGGTATTACCGCCGTTTGATAAAATGGAATATAATAACTGTATCCGAAATTTATATAGCGATTTTCCAAGAAATTAAGGCGTACATAAAGATAAAAATGCCTTTAGGTTAGCTTTCGACGTAAACTATATTAACTATGGCGCCATTTTCCATACCTTAATTCCAGTTAAATATATTTCCTTTTTAAACCTTTTAATAATTAACAAAATAATAAATACGAATATCGTTAAAGCGGTATTCGACAGAATTATAATATTACAAAGCCTTAATAAAACGCGATTTATTGTTATATATAAAAAAGCATATTTTACTTAACGTTATATATACCTTAACGCATATTTTACCGATAATAATATCGGAATAATACTTTAATAAATATTTAATAACCTCGATTACATATATATAACTTATAAAACGATTATAACAAACGTATTTATGTATAATAACGTTATACAATTCCCGTTTTTACTAAACCCGAACGAAATTGCAAAATTACATATAGCTTTATTTCTTTTTTTTATTATACCAAAATATTCCGGTAAAATTAATAAATAAGCAAATACGAATTATTAAATAGTAAATCTTTAAAACCACAAAGCAACTATCTTCCATATTATAAATTTAATCAGCGCCTATTTTCCAAAAACCCGTATAAACCGGGCTGCTTAATGTTTCCGGGCATACCTAATCGATAACAATTTGCATAATATAGATAGTACTAAGGATATAGCAGTTTTATAATTTCGATTAAGAAAATAAAACCGCGATATATCGTATAGTATATATTATATAAACGTTATTTTTATAATGTTAAATAAAATAAAAGTTCGTAATTATAAGCAATTAGCTAACGATCAAATAATTATATATAATAACTGGATACTTAAGTATCGAAATATATTAAATATTAATACCAAGGACTTTGGTAATTACTTACCGTATCCGGATATATCCGTATTTATATAGGATTCCGATATAAAATTCCAAATCCTATTCGGGATCCGAACTAAACCGAAAAAAAAAGCGCAATACCAGGCAATAGAAACCTTATATCCTTATAGATTAAACGGGCCGGAAAAAGAAATTTTAAAAGCCGCAGTCGGAAATGCCGGTAAACCTTATCTCCGGGCACTCAGCGTTAAAAAAATATCCGAAAATCCGAAAAAAGTACCCGACGGAAATAACTTACAATTACCGAAATCCCTATCGAAATAATAACGGAATAAATAATAAGAACCCGCAGGTATTAATTAAAACCTTAAATTATTTACCTCAAAAATACTATAATTACCGAAATCCTTAGCAAAAGGGCGATAACGTACGTAGCTAGCCTTAAAAAAAGCTGGCCAAAAACCGGCTTTAAAGAATACCATTTACGGGCCCAAAAAAACAAAATTACAAAACGTAAAGGTTCCGGATTTATTATAAGGCCGGAATCCTAAACATTTCAAATTAGTATTTAAAAAAAAAGCAAACGCGGGAATAACTGTACTTATAGCGAAAAAATGGCCTTCTTAATATTAACGAAAAGTCATCTACGTTATTTATCGACCTGCATATTCGATCCCTTATACCAACTAATCGACCCGAACTAAAATATTTTAAAGGTTGGAAAAAATAAAAACATTTTAAAAGTTAATACGATAAGCTCGAAAAAAAGGACTGGAAGATAAAATTTAAGAAATTTTAATTCGGCGATATAAATTAAGGGATATAAATTAAAAAGAATAAATTATTAATAATTGCGATAAATTACAAATAAAACGCGTAATATTCAAGTTCGTTAATTTCCCCAGTTTAAAAGATTTATTACATATCCGTAATAACGTATAGTTAATTCGGATTAAAAAAAGCTAATATCCATATAATACCTAACGAACATAAAATTAATAAAATAAACGAATATAATAAATAAAATCTATATTAATAATTTCGTTCGTATTATTTAACTGTTTTTTTACGTAACTAAGTTATTCCAGTATAAAAAGGATATTATCTTGGACTTTTAAGTAACGTTAATATTCCGTAAAAATTTAAGTAAGTTAACAAAATATACCTATAACGTCCCATACTTTAACAAATTCGAAAATATATTATTAAAAACCGTAAAAAGTTATAACGTCCGTTTCGACCTTTAATATACCTTACCTATTAACGACCTAAGCAAATACATAACGTTACAAAACTTAACCAAACTTATTCCAAAAAGCTGGAAATAATTTAATAATTTAATATTTTCTTAAATTATTAGCCTTAACCGATATTACGAAAATATTTATATTTATCGTACCTTACGACCACAACCCCGCTTCGAAGCCGAACGCATTTTTCGTTATCCGCCTTAATTAGGATCGGGTAAGTTTCGTTTCCTAATTTTCGACCTGGTATCGCGATTATTACCATCGTCGAACAAGTACCGTTTACTTTTAGCACGTAATTTTCCGACTTCGACAACAACTACTACCTCGGCTCCATTTTCCGATATATTGTTCGTAACGTCGGGTTACGTATCGTTACCTTTTGGTAAGGCCGGCGATTCCGGTAACGATATAAAAACAAACGAATTAAGCAAATATGGGTACGGTAACGAAAATAAGGCTAGCAAATCAGATATGTTAGGAAACGGTAGGCTTTAGGTTAACGTTACAAATAACGGGAACGTCGCAAGTTCTTAACCAAGATTATCTAATATATCGCAAATTATGCGTACGGGTATAAACGTTGCGATTACCGGAATTACGATTCCGAATTGCAAAGGCGTATAAGCCGCATACCGGGTTAATATTTAAACTGCTGGAATTGCCGTTAAATCTTTAATTATTAGTTCGAACCGAACAGTTATATATGGTATATCCTAATCAAGATTATATACGGCTTGCAGCGGTTTCGCGATTTTTTCCGATATCTGTCGAACTTATAACGCGGTAATTATCCGTAACCTATATAAATCGGTCCGAAATATAAAGATATAACGCCGCTGTTTTAAATTAAGCAAATTCCGCCGTTTGCGAAAAGTTTCCCGTGCTTTCTATAAAATAAAAAGTACTGCTTTTTCGTAAATTAAACATAGCGCAAAAAAAAGGCGATTATTTAATACGTTCCAATATTACCACTTATCGAACCCGGGAACCGCTTTAACCAATCCGACGGTACCTACGATTAAAAAAAAACCTTTAACCTTATTCGGCTTATTTAGAAACGTATTAAATAAGGACTGTTTAAATTCAGTAAAAATAAACGTTTACTTTGCTTCTTTACCGCCGAGCAGAAACGACCATATAGAAAATAATTCGTTTATCCGTCGTTTATACCAAGATTCGATCATTTCTTAAGCAACCGCCTTTAACGAACCGGCTTTTAGTTATTTCCATACAAATCTTTTCGGATTCGAAGGTTTTGATATATAAATAAAATCAGGCATATATAAATTATAACAAGGTCCAGCGGGGATAAAGTTATTACAGTCCTCTTTTAACATAATAACTTTATTTTTTTTTAAATATGTCAAAATTACTTCGCATACGCATTCGCCGTTAAATAATGCACGCTAATAAGGCCCTATTTTCGTCCTATTCCGCAAATCAAAATAATTCCATTTAAAAGGTTTACAAACAGCGTAAATAATATCTTAACCAGCCGAAGGATAAAATTAGGATTCGACGATTATCTCGTCCTAATCCGGATTATTTGCAACAGATAACTTATCGTCTTTTTTACCATCCGAATCCGTAACGTTAATTTCTACTGCGACCTTGATATTTTAATAGGCAGTACGGTCCTTAGCTTACCAGGCCTAAGTTTTCTTTATTATTTCAGCCAGTTCTGTAATAAACGGCTTAATTTTATACCTATCGAATGCCTAATAAAGTGCAAATAGTATAACTTATTTATAGCTAATTATGTTTAATCGCTTATAACTACGAACTGCTTAACTAAATCGCTGCCATAAATCCTCCATCGAAAAGCTTTTCGGTATTTCCCATTATACCATTCGACCAATATCCGAAATATCCATACCTAATCCAAGAACGACGATAAATACCACGATACAAATAAAACTACCAGGCTCTTTTAATTTATCGTATACGCAAACCTAGTTTCCGTAAAACACTTCGGAACTATAAAACTTAATAACTTTTTTTATAACCTTCGACAAATACCCCCGGTTTACTATAATTTTAATTACGTAATTTCGGATATTTATAATTTTTATTCGGCTATCAACATAAATAATGGTTTTAATAATAATACGTAACCTATTAAGCTAAACCTGGAAGATATTAATTAATAACTCGGATATATTAACTAGCAGGAAATCTAAATACGCTTAATTTAAACGTTAACCTTTGGATATAGAAAAGATAACAATATCGATTTCGGGGCGATCAATATTAAAACGCCGGATCTTTACCTTATAACTATATCCCATTAAACTTTCGGCTTTATTTTAGCTCCCATATCTCGCAATCTCCTTTTCTATTTTACCGTTAGCGGTTACCGTATACGTAAACCAATATACGTAAGCAAAAAAAAAAATAAATAAATAAAACGCAGGTTACGGATATTAGTATATTTAAGCCGGAAATTTTTCCATTCCGATAATAAATATGTTTCGTTAATAGCAACTAAGCTATATTGCCGTTCGAAAACAGGATTTAATATAATAATTTGGAATTAATTGCTTAATAATTATTCAGGACCAAAAATAATAAAACTATATTATACGGCAGCTATACGTTCGAACATTTATAAATCGAGCTTTTTCGTTTTCGCGGATATCAAAACAAAATCAAAATACGGTACTGCTAATATAAAAGCTCGTTATTTTTCGGTTAACTTAATTAAGGGTACGACTTAAATAATAATTAAATCGGTTATCAAAAAAAAGGCTTAAATAATTAGGAACATTTTAAAGCTTATTTTAGCAACGAAGAAAATATTAAGCTTTCCGAAAACCAAATTATATACCGTATCTATTTGTTTTTTCCGTAAAATACGGCCTTACTCGCAAATTATAGCGCCTAATATAAGGCGAATAAACCGACGGCGTAAAGTTTCCGTAAAGTTGTCGGCCGTGTATTTAGCGTTAACGTATAGGTTAATTACGTCTATATCGGCAAGGGACCGGTAAAACCATCGGATAAAAATAAACGCTTCGCTTTAAAAAGATAAATACTCGAAAGTTTAAAGTATCCACCTTAAACCTTCCAATACGTTACGCGCATTTAGCTAATCAGGAAGAAAATACGCTTCGGGGCTTGTTACAGGCGATCTTAAGCCCTATATATCATTATTTTGGTTTATAAAGTTATGTTGTTATCGTACAGGCTGAAAAGAAATAACGGGTTGCGATATGCTATAATTAAGATTTTCGGCCATTTTCTTTCTATAACGCTTTTCGCTTCGCCTTAATCAGGACCGGAATAATATCAAAAGATAAAGATTTTAATTTTGCGTTAAATTATGTAGGTTATAACGATGGCAACTTCGTAACTAATATATATTGCGAAAGTTGACGATGATGATTTTGACGAATTTATATAGGACTGCTGCAATTAAGGCCAAAAAATCATAACTTACCATCAGGCCCTATTTTTGAGGTTTTGTTATTTCTGTGGAGACTTTTCTTAAAAAGGTTTAATCGATACATCTAACCCTTACAGCTACTTCTTGATTAAAAGCGCTAGCCACGGCTGCGCCTGCGGCGCAGCTCCAACCTCAAAAATTGGGCCTGATTTTAGTGAGGCAATCTATAGGTTACCTCAATTAGCTCAGGCCTCCCTGGCTCGTTCTCCATTCTTTCAAAAGCTTTTCAATGTACTGCGCTAAGACGCTAGAAATTAACCAATCAGATGCCGTACTCTCGTAATGAGCAGCGAGGCCTGTGTTGTAATTGTGCGAACAGGGGTCTTATTTGTAGCGTCTCTAACAAAATCATTACTTGTTTCCATTCCAACTTATCTGTTATTACAAGAACAGTGGTTCCTGCCTCAAAAGCAGCCACTTTTAAGGCTTAGCGCGAACTCACCCCGAGTGAACTTCGGACAAAGAAAGCTTGGCAACTAAGATAATTTAGGTAATCTAGGTAATCTGCGACTAGATTATACAAATTACACAAATCTACGATACACCCATAGAAAACAAAAAGATATATATCGAATAAGTCTCTCTAATAAATAGCACCTACTTAATTTCTTTCCTTAGCTATTAATTTTAGTCTTTGATTCAAGGCAACATTTTCCGATTAAAGAAAAAGGCGCGAATTTCTTCAACGAATAAACTGTTGAATCATTCTTCGCTATATTGTTATTTACAAATTAAGAACCTATTTCAGTAGATAAATATGTAACAATTTCATTATATCGCGATAACTTCTTAATTAATAGCCGACGAATAGTTCAAGACCTAATTGGGCACAAACTTTCTTGAACCCAGTAGAAACAATATTATAAAACGGCGTTTAAAAAACAGACGAGATACTCGATCGCCGTTACCAGCTAATAAGGGAGCGATAATCAGATTAATACATCCTACTCTTTATTAAAAAAGCCCTTTTTTTAACTGGCAATACGGCTCACCCTAATACTCGATTTTAAAAAGGACTTTCTCCTTTTCAGCAACAACCTTTCCCAGCTCCCAAAGAAACTATTAAGGTCCAGAAAAACGAACCAAAAGTGGAAAAAAAGGGAACCGATAGCTCAAAAAGCAAAGAAAAAAGCTTACGATTAACAACAAACTGCGCATCTTAATAGCTAAACTCCACGTGGTAAAAAGGGAAAATATGAAACTCGTTCGATAATAAAGCTTTCCGATATTACTTTTATGCGTCGGGAATCAATTCCTCAAAAATACTCTTAAACTCTGTGTTTATTATAGCATATTTAAGGTTAAAAGTTATAAATTAACCCCCCTTAAACCTTACGACGATAATGCAGATAAGAGAGGATTTTTGGTCCAGGCTAGATTTTACCTTAAGTTTTTGGAAAGCTCCCTAACGGAAAAGTATCAAAAGGTAATAACTATCTTCCAGCTGCTTACAGAAAAGGTTTTTCTATAATTTAAGCTAACTATAAAAAACTACTTCGAGTATTACCCTATTAAATTTCCCGATATTATTAATTACATCTTCGGTATTTGCGAACAGTTGAAGAAACGAATATAAACCTTATTTAAAAAACCAAACAAGTAATATGATACCGTTAAAAAGTTGCACCTTTTTTAATAGACAAAATCAGCGGCTAAATACACGACGGAATCTAATCGCGTTCCAGCAACCTTTTACCTACCGAAAAGTGCTTTATTTTATCTTTATTACAATAGCCTAAAATCGCAGGTTAAAGGCGAGATATATAAGGTATCCAAGGTAGGGCCTTTTCAGAATTACATTAATAAGGCCATTATTACCGACAAACGTACCTTTAACAGGTACCTAAAAAAGAAATCCAACAAAAAGAATACGATCGAAGCTTTAACAGCAAGCTCTAAAAAAAGCTAAAAGAAAGATACGATCGAAAAAGAAACAAATAATGTTTTAAGAAAATTTAAAAAGATGAGTCGAATATTAAATGCTTTAACAGTGGCAAAAAAGGCCAATACAAGACCGAATGTCGTTCTTTAGCTAAAAGGAATTCTATAAAAGGGAGGATTCATTAAAAGAAGGCCCGAACGGCCGAATAAGAAACAGATAGTAAAAAAAATAAAAAATAAAAATAAAAAGTTAATTTTACCGTTTTCTAACAGAAATATATTATTACGACGACCTATTATAAACCAAGCGGCGACCCAAAGTACGAACGTTGCCCGATTTGTTAAAATTAAATAACTAAAGCTTGTAAATATTATCACGAATAACCAGCTTTTAGGTTAGCCATAAGGCTAGAATACGAAGATTATTTAAATATGTAAAAATGGAAAATATACCACGAATATAGCCCAATACGCCCCCAACTTAACAATTATAGCCAGAAAACCTTTAGATTAAACGAACCTCTAAAACGGGCGGTATACCTTAATATGAGAACATAGCCCCGATGGGTCTGCGGCTAGTAGCTAACTAGCCACCGACCCACCTGCTAGTACAAATAACCATCTAGCAGCATTAGAGAATGCCAGATGGAAGTAACTTAATACATTTACTTCTTGAAATCCCATTTACCGCCTGGTTCGCAATCACTTTACTTAGCATATAGTTATCTTTGATTTTATAATTCTTTTTTTTATACTATAAAAAGTAACGCGAAAATTATTAGAACCAGAATATGCAGATTACAAGATAAACCTAACTTGCTTGTAGGAGAAAATATAGATTTGAATTCAATCGACGAACAATCCGCTACGATATAAGTATATACAGAAAAACCTATTATAAAGCCTTAATAAAAAGATTACGCTTTTTAAAAGCATAAATTATTTTGCGTACGTATTGAAATGGTGCAGGGTGCCGGGCCAGGGGGCATGGCTTGGCTGATCAATTAGTTATCCCATATGTGTATTTCTAGGAGCTCTTTTCGCCGAGCGCAACCTCGGAGAGGTGTTTACCACTTTGACTTTTAGCGCTTATAATTATTTCAGAGTCTGGTTTAATACGAAAAATATAGTTTCGTTTTGCCTTTATTACCGTTATATTCGGTTATTCAATTGTGATACTGTTTCCAAATATGTATTGATCGGAACTGAGTTTTCCCGTTTCAATTTAAGCGGCTGCTAAGGAGAGCATATTGGCTTTTGTTAGCTGCCGACGGACCTCGATTTTCGATTAATAAGTTAGAAGGGACGGAGGGGATGGGGTTTTGATTAGAAGCATTTCGCTACGATTACGACCATGGTTACGATTACGATGACTTAAGCGGTATATAGTTGACGACCGCGATTATGATAATACGCGACCTTTATTATACGATTAATGAAAGAGAGCTGTTAAATTAAGGCCTTAATACGAGAACAGCATTATTTAGATCACAGCGAAGGAGTACGAGCGCGTATAAGCAGTTAGTTTTAGAACATGGATTAATGATTTAAGTTCTAGATTGATTACGTAATTGAGGATATTATACGTATTGATAGAAGCATTCCGTGGTAAGATAAATTATGAGATTTGATTGATAAGGGCTGAAAAGCTAAGATTGCGTCGCTAGCGACGTAGTAATTAGGATTTGGATTTATTAAAATAAGTGCAGCGACGATAGGATTAACGATATGGATAGAATAGCGAATATAGGTAAAAAGAGGAATAGAGCTGTGGAGTTATTTATTTTGAATGCGAAAGGAGAGTATCGAAAAGGGAATAGCGTCTTTTAATACGATGCAGGAATTAGGAACGAGACGTTATAAGATATATTTTAGGCTTTTCTGGCGTTAATCGGGCAGTATTTTATTTGGTTATTGTTAGGCGGGACTATTTAGAATTTACTTTTTTTGTTCTTGAGTGTTGTAGCATTTAGGTTGGCAGTGGATGTATTGATTAGCAATTTGGAAAAGGTGCGGTTAGATAACTAGCGACGCAGTACAAATTAGGATAAGGTTATTTAAAGGAATAGTAAAAGAAGAAGGTTGCTTACTTTTTAGGTTCGAAAGAAAAGGAAGGTGTATTTAACGTAATTATTGCGGATACTTATTTACCCTATGCCTAGATATATTTTTATTAAAGCAGTATTTCAGAATTGAAGCGATTTAAGGATTGGTAATATTAATCAGTTTAAGATAGGCTTTAGTAGGCTTTTTAAAGGTTTATCGGAGTTTCTAATATTGCTATTTAGATCCAGATATAATACGGATTATTGCCAGTACCGATTTTCCCTAGCTTTACGAAAAATTAGAATCCTGCTTTAAATACGACTGCTTAGTACCGATTAAAAGAGAACCTTTACGATAGTAAGTTTAGCGAGGCTGAAATTTAAAATAGTAATAATCCGATTAAATTTTTAAAGCCATTTAGAGATACGGTTACCTAAGTACATTTTGGAATCCTTGTTAATATACTGAAAGGTCGAGAGATTATACCAGCCCAGGAATTTTCTAAAGTTATTTACGGGACTAAAAGTACTTATATCGGACGTTATACCTTTTAGATTTATTGATTAATTTAAGTACGGTTTTCCCGGAGATATTATGGATAAGATTCTCTTCTTTATAGTTTTCCCGGATTTATCGACTTTTTCGAATTTTCGTTTTTTAGGAACTGGAGCTATTGATTACTTTAAAGGGGTTAATAAATTGTTTACGAAATATAAGCTTAAAAGGGTTAAAATAATCGCCGAATTACCTTATTGAATCGATAGTCTCTGTATGAAAGACCGGGTTAAAGCTGTACTTAATAAAGTAACTTAATAGAACAAAGCATTTAAGCGTATTTTGAAGATTTTTAAGCTGCAGGATTTAAAGCTGATTCGGACCGCTAAGGATCGATTAAGGACTTTGAAAAAGCAAGCTTAACGCGGTATCCTTGATTATGTTTATAAATATTATCTGGAGCATACTACTAACATAAAAAATATTTTAGAAGAAGTTAAGCAAAAAGATAAAATAGTTGCTAAGGACGAATATACTAAAAGTTTGCTAAAAGGGTTATTTGGTAAATGTTTCGAAGTAATTTTTAATAATTCGTTTATAAAGTTAGAGGATCTATACGCGACTAATTACGATAATGTTTCGATATTAATTAAAAATCGGGTCTTAAATAAGGCAGAACTTCTTAGATATAAAGAATGTAAGCGATAATAAGGAGGTATCCGCTTCGATATTAATTAAGCAAAAAAGATCGGTTTATCCGATTTAACAGCTTACGCAATAACGACCAGGAAGTTTTTAACAAAGACAAAAAGCGTTTAACCGTATTGATTAGGTCTTAGAGATTACGAATGCGCTGTAGAACTTAAAGGCTATTAGAGAATAAATACGTAACTGAAAGGCAGCTCAAATATCATAATTTTATGCTTCGCTAGGATAAGAGGTACCTTGGACATATAATTATAGTGCCGACCCGTCGATTAATGCAGTTAGTTCTTAATCGGATAAGTTTAGTCGATTAGGTTTTTACCGTAGACGAGCTAGATATTAAGGTCGAGAAGGTTTATTAGGGTGGTTATTAAGGACGTATTGGACGTTTTGGCAATCTTGATTAAGATATTTATTAGTTCTCCTAAAAGTTAGGATATAATATGTAAAAGTGCCGATTATTTGTTAATATGGAAATTGTAGGACTGGTTTTATTCGCTGACGACGAATATACTATTCTTCTTCCATTTTTAAAGGATAAAGTTGTATTAAGCATAATTTAGTTTTTTTAAGTTTAAAAGAACTAGGCGATTAACTAGCAGATTTTAATTTGGAAGAAGATTTCGGAATGGATTTATAATTCGCCAGCTTTCCCTGCGCGATTTAAGGAGAAGATGCGGTATTTCGATCAGCGAGACGACATTTTCCGAGACGTAAGCAGTTAATTAACCAGCTCCGACCCGGATATTATTAGTTTAACTGAACGTTAAAAGCATATTACGATTTTAAACTCAAATCGACAGGAGTTCGATATTGATTAGAATAGGGTAACCGAGATTAATAAAACCTATTTCGTCGATTACAACTGAGAGCTATTTTATAGAGGTACCTTTACGAGAATGGTTACAGAGTGACCTTGTAGAAGGTAAAGGTATCCGTTATTTGGAGGAAATCCGAGCTTTAAAGATCGACGACTTTGATCCGCTAGCGGTGCTTATTAGCGTTATGATAAGCTGAACGATTTAAAGATGAGAAACACGAATTTAGCGGTATAAGAAGGAATAAAACCAAGTAGGAGATTGATGAAGATAACTTAATGTACTAAGGGCTTTCGTATTATAATATGGAAAACGGCGCTTAGATAATTAATATTTTTTAGATAAATGCTAATGCTTTTTTAAACAAACGATGGTACTTAGACGGATAATACCTTTAATTATGAAAGCCTGATCGATAAGCATGTAGTTAAAGCTTTTCGGACAAGAAGATCCGGGAAATTTTCAAGAGGAAATTTGAGATTATTTGGTCCGAATTAATCGAGGTTTGTCTAGATTTCAGAAAGGTTTTTAAGAACTTTATGGCCGTTAAAGTTTTAAAGGTACTTGGGGGCAAAAATAAGGTGATAATTAAGATAACCGAGGTTAAAGTACGAGGATTTGAATTTTCAAAAAGTAGGGAGATCCGTTAGAATCTTTATTATAGATATCGGTTATAAGGTAAAAAGCTAAAAAAGAAGCTAAAATTCTGGTAGTCCAGCTATGCAGTCCAGTTAAATATATTACCCCGTTAGTTAGATTGGTAGTTAAAGTAAGTTATAAAGGTAGCGAAGATTTAATTAATGGAGTTATCGATATTAGAGACGAATCTAGCGTTATAGTTGCGTCGCACGTTAAGCGATATGGACTAGTTATACGACAAACTTGCGTATTATTTTTAGGCTTTAATTCTTAAAAGAGGATTCCGTTCGAAGATATTGTTAAGGAACCCGTT
This sequence comes from Monosporascus sp. mg162, assembly GCA_004155945.1. Taxonomy (NCBI): domain Eukaryota; kingdom Fungi; phylum Ascomycota; class Sordariomycetes; order Xylariales; genus Monosporascus; species Monosporascus sp. mg162. The sequence continues at coordinate 91,396 of QJNY01000267.1, forward strand.
TGGCTAGCTGGCAGATTAATTATTATTCCTTTATTTGTCGTTAATAACGATTATGTTGCGCAGCTATTGATATTAGGATTTAATTTTATGGCCAAATCGAACATAACGCTAAATATAGACCCGGACGTAATAAAAGGAATGCTGAAGTTTGGCCCGTTAAAAACTATTATCTGTTTGATTTCTGCTGAAAAAGTTACGCGTAGTATCCGTATTGATGAGAAGTTTAAAAAGGAGTAGCCGGCAGAACAGTAAGCCGTTTTACTGGCGAAAGCAGGCCTATAAGCGAAAAGATAGATAAGTACGTTACAAGCTTTTATATATTTTTGATTAGTGATATATGTATTAATTAGGACCCGAAAATTATTTAGGAAGTTATTAGCGATAAGCTGCAACCCGGAGAAAAAATCTTAAGCCAGTTTAGCGCTGAAGAACTTATATATGCCTTATATACAATATTATAAAACCAGATATAATAAAAGATTAATAATAATAGGACCGTCCAAATTAATACGATGTAGAAATCTAAATGAAAAAAAGTAATTCCTGTTAATGACGTACCTTTTGATGGGTTATTATTACGTGGAAAGCCGAATTAAAAAGCCAAAGAACTTAAAAAGACATAGTAAGTAATTGATTAGGATGGATAAAAGCCCGATAAACCTGGTACATTTTTGGCTGCTTCGTTTTTTAGATTTATTACTATGCTTTAAGGAACCGACTTACCAAGGAACGAGCTGACGAAATTATTAATTAGTTTGGAAATAAGTTTATCCGTAAAGACAAACCTTTTTTTAAGAAGATGCTCTTTCGTAGAAAAGCTATCTTAGCCTGGGATTGGCAAAAATATGGTAGAATCAAATCAAATATCGTATTAGATTATAAAATTCGAACGATCTCTTACAAGGTATGGTAAGCCAAGGGTATAACAGTGCCGGCGCGCCTAAAGAATAAGTTGATCGATGTATTACGAATGCGAATTTAGCAAGGTATTTTCGAACAGTTTTATACTATATACAGGAATACCTGGTTTTTAGTCGAAAAGAAGGATAGTGGTTTCCGGCTGATCAATTCGGCGAACCAAGCTAAATGCTGTCATTTTGCGAGATATCTTGATGCCGGAAAATTACAACGAATTTTTAGCGGATTTTATTATATGCTTTTTAGTTACCTTGGTAAACTCATTCTTAAATTATGATTAAGTTACTTTAGCTCCAACCAGTAGAAATCTTACCATTTTCGCGATACCGTTAAGATTTTTAAGGTATACCATTCTCCCTTAAGGGTTTACCAACTTTATAACTTATTTTTGCCGCGTAATTAGGAGGATTCTGGACGATTTGATATCTAATCTAACTCGGCTATTCGTCGATAACGTTAAGGTTAAAGGCCCGAAAACAATATATAATAATAAGGAAATTTTTCCAGGAATTCGACGATTCGTTTATAAGTATATCGTCAACATGAACAAGACCCTTTTCAACTACGAGCTTGCTGATATAATGATTAGTATAAAAAGGTTTAATGGTGTTGAGAAATAACCGTTATAATCGGATTTATCTGCGAAACGAATAGATGGCGACCAGATATAGCTAGAGTAAAAAAGATTCTAGAAATCCAGCTATATAAAAACGTTGCGGATGTTAAAGCTTTCCTAGATATTTCTATTTATTACCGAATATTTAGTACGTACTTCGCTATTAAAATAAAGCCTTATATATTTTTTCTCTGAAAAAGTTAACTTTTTATTTAGGCTTCCGGTTAGCATCGAACAATAAAAAACGTTAAAAAAGCAATTATGATTACACTAATTTTCATTACTTTAAATTGTAGGCTTAATATTGGAAAACGTATTATACGGATAAACGTAAATAAAAAAAGGTTTAAAAGTACTTCCGGTTAACTAATTAATACAGTTAAACATCCCCCGCGCTTTAAAAATAGTACTTGGAAAAATGTTAACATAAATTACGACGATAGTAAATTGGAATATTAAGCTGTTTTTAAGATTCTAAGAAAATTCTGGGACCATATTCATGAAGTCCGATTTGGACGGGAGATTAACGCTAAGGTACTGGTAATTTAAATTAACAACTTCCTAAGGTATTTGCTTGGTGCTATAGTTATTCGTTAAGTCGTGTAAATAAAAATGTTCGATTTCGAAATTAAATATATCTTTGGTAAAATGAATATAATTACGGACGGCCTATTTAGGAAATTATTTACAGTCTTTAACTTGTTAGAAACTTAATAGGAAAGAAAAATCGATAATTTTATTAATATTTATTTTAATATTATTCGATTTTACATTATTTTAATTAATATAGCCTTTATACTTATTGATACAGATCGGCGACAAGAACCTTTTATTTGGAATTGGTTTAATAAATCGTAAAAGTACGTTAGGTTCTTGACGATACTGGATTTCCCCGATCGGCATAACAATACTCCACAAAGAAAAAGGAACATTTTTATATCCGAAGCGTTAAATTACATTGTTCAGGACGGTATTTTTAGCGTAAGGTAAATAAGAGGTATGGCAGCCGGCGAGTGGTTAATACCGAGCAAAAAAGATTCGCGGTAATTAGGTAATGTTATAAGATTATGGTTATAAAGGACGAAGTTTGACCTATAGTCGCATAACAGCCTTGTATTATTGGCGTAACATATTTGGCTATGTTCGAAAGGCCGTATTTACGTATATTAAATGCTAAAAAGCAGCCGATCGACCCTTCGAAAAAGCTAATAGATTTTTGCAACCGATTAAGATAATTATTATTTAGGTAATCGATGTTTAATTTGTGCCTAATAACGATGATTGTAAAATTATTGTCGAAGCTAAATGCGAATTATCAGATAATTTAAAAGTTAAAATTATGCGATTAATTATATTAGCAGCAATTAAAGAATTTTTAAACTAGTAAATTTTTTATCGGTATGCTATCCCGATTAAAATTAAGATTAACGAAAGTTTTTTTTTTAAAAAAAAAGAGCGAAGATATTAAAGCTTCTAATATATTGAAGATTAAAAGGAACGTTAGTGCCGCGAATATAACCTGGAGATAAGGCTTAATCGAAAAATGATACGTTCCGATTGGTAAAGCCTTAATAAAAACAACGAATAGAACTGGCAAAGAATAGGTTAAGCTTTTGCTTAAGATGGTCTTCGCCGACAATACCATTGTAAAAAGTTATGGCTTTAGCTTTTATAAACTGCTGTACGGATAGAAAACGCTTTTACCGATCGAGACGGTCCTGCCGACATGGAGAATTATAACTTGGAACCCGAACATTCCGAAAAAAGATCTAATTACGTAAAAGATTCAGCTTTTAAAAAGGAAAGTTAAAGATGTAGTTCAGGCTATTAAAATGATCGCTAATTAACGTCGTAAAGCTGTTAAGTTGGCGAACGAAAGAGATAAAATAAGATAAAAGATAAACTTTTGGAAATAAACGACCTGGTTTTATTATATAATACGTTACGATATGTAGATATATTTAGAGATATACAGTTAAAGTAGCGCTAGGTTAAACCGATTTTAATTACTAGAATATTATTAGTTTAGGTATTTACTGTTTAAAGGAAATTGATAGAACGAAATTATAAGATATTTTTCTTGTTAATAAATTAAAGCAATTTGTGAAAAATGAAGAAGGAAATTAAGAGCCGATGAACTTATAAGAACACGACTGGATAAAACCATTTTTTGATCAGCTTAACGATACAAAATCGGATACCTCGGATGCTGTAAATATTAAGCCATTTAAAGATTGGCAGCTTAAAGCTTTAAAACTAATAAGAATAAATATTAAAGTGCAGATATTAAATAGCCGATTTGAAGATTACGCAGTTGTGAACGATAACGATACGACAAAAACAACCCGGTTAGGAAAATAGAAAACATTAACGTAATTAATTACGAAAAATTAAAATATACTAGGTTTTTTAAACCTTTTTAAGTTCTCTTAAATTCTTTTATTACCTTGCTTACCGATATTTTATACGGTAACTATTATGTTTTACTTATAATTAATACGTCTCGGTTGTATTCGCCCGGAATCCGGAATTATTAATATGTTTTTTAATCTTGTTTCGAAGTTAACTTTCATCGAACTTTTTGATAATAGGATAGATTTTGCCCGAATATCCTTTTTAATTCCTGGTAATTGTAAAAAGCTGGCCGTTAATGCTTTCGACCGTTCGTTCCGGAAGATATAATTATGCCTTTCGATAAACCCGATATAATTATTATAGGCCTCGTCAAAAAGGTTAGAAATCGGTTAATATTTGAAGAATAGGTATATTCCGTACAAAATAAGGTATTCTAATATTATATGTCGTTTTTCGCAGAGTTCGTAAGGTATTAAGTTAGGTATACCGAATATTTGAATAAATAAATTAGTAACGTATTTGGAATTTTTGGCAAAAGTAGCTATAAAGTAACTTAAAGAATTAGCCTGATAAATTTCGACGTATACTGAATGCGTTATTAAATCTTTTATTGACTGGAGGTACCTGATTGTATTGGACTAGGTATTTGCGGCCGACCAGAATATTTACTTTCGATTTGCTCTTATAGGTACGGACCAGTAGCTGTATTACCGATAATACTAATAAATATAGCCCCCAATATTTGTAACGTCCCACACCCATGAGCGAGCCACACCTATGAGCGAGCCACTTTTTGGCACCTTGCAACAATCAATCCAAATAACTTAACCACAACACCTCAAATGAACTCAAATCAATCGAATGCTTTTTTGCTAACTGTATCTACAGCTTCTCGACGAGTGCACGCATTATATCAAGGCTTGTTGCGGACGCTATATGACCATTCCTTTCTGCCAACCTAGATGCGACCGCCTAGCTTTTAACGCGTTCAAGCCAATATTGCCCCCATTTCGTACGAATTACAGCTGACCGCCGAGAATACGGTTATTAACCGAATCATCAACTTGTATACGCGAGCGTTTCCTGTCCGGCTTCGATCGTTGAGGGTATGCGTTGCAGAGTGCGTCGGGAAACGCGTTGTAGAGCGTGTTGGAGCGCGCGTTGGGGGGCCCGTGGGGGGGCGCGTTGGGGGACGTTGCGGGGCCTTGCAGCGCGTTTCGCGCAGCGTATAGCAGGACGTGTTGGACTTGATTTGCAATAACTCGAGACCTACGTAATTATATGATTAAAACAAACGTTTCCTAGAAAGATGAATGCTTGCTATATAGGATGAACCAGTTCTTTTAGCCAGCAGAAAGGTCGTAGCAAAGAATTGCTGCCAACAGCTTACCTCAGCTAGCTCAGGCCCCGCTGGCTCGTTTTCCATTTTCCTCAAAGTCACTCAAGTACTACTCCACAACGCTAAAAATTAACCAATCAAATCTCAAATCCCCGTAACGAGCCAGCGAGGCCTGAGTTGTAATTATGCGAAAGAGGGGTCCGTTTTGCATATTTACTTCTCTGAAGAAACGAAAATCCGTAATATCTTAAGAACAGAACGTTTTCTATAATTATATATATATTTACGCAATTCCTTCTATTATGGCTTATTACCAATACCATTTTAGTCCTAATTAGGACTTTTTTGCAACTTTTAAATACCAACGTATCCAACAGCTGCAGTCCGAATACGTCGCGTTATCGTCTCCACTTTTAAAATACGATAAATCCGAATTCTCTTAATTTTACCGCGCGAACCTAACAGAACAGGATATACGTAAACGTACGTTAACATTCTGGATTCAACATCGACGGACGGATATAGGATTTAAAAGTTTTATCCGTAGTTGGATCCTTTATAACGATATAGGCCGACGTCCAGTTCGATTATCCGGATTTACCGTTTAATTAACGTATTAAAAAAAAACGAATGCGCGACAAATTATTAACGTGCGAAAATTAGCAAAAGTGTATTACTCTTATTAATTAAGACCCTATTATAAGCAAATATTACAATACGCTATACGAAAAGCTTATAACTTTCGCAAAAGGGCCTGGTTTCCGCCGCCCGCTGAAAAGTCCATTATTCGAAATTAAAGTAATCCATATTACTTTGGACGAAAGTGAATAATCGGTAAAAACGTTAGCTTTTAATTAATTTAAGTTCTTAAACTAGGTAGTTGTATACCTAAGGAAAAAGTGGCAATCGTATAGTACGAAACGGAAGGCGAAGCGGTTTCGTTGCGATAACGAACCGGACGTTTTTACGTTTTTTTTCTTTATAGTTTTAGTTATTATGGTTAAAGTTATTTCTAAGATCAACGACAGTTATCTACCCTATTTATTAAGCAGGTTTTTGTTATTTATGGGTATATTGCGGGATGGGATCGATATGTTAAGGGGGTTAGGTATTTGCGAAAATTATTATATATTGAACAAAGATGTAACCCGGTTATCAGAAGCAGTTAAGGTAACCGCGTTACTTTTTTCATAATAATAAAGTTTTAATTAAGATAAGTTGCGCTTTACGCTTAGGTATGATAGGATAATATCGTATTTTGGTACGATAACTTTAATATTTAAAATCATGTTTGTAATATAACCCTTTAATACGGTTCCGTTATACGTAACCTTATTATTGCCCTTGCCCGTCGTTATAGCCGTATCCTTAAAAAAGGGTTAAAGTAATCCATATTCCGTTTTGATTAATATTATAAAATAGAATGGTTTTACGAAACGCTATAATAATATCTAGTACCACTTAATACGTTTTATTGGTTTGTAATTAATATTATCTGGAATTTATTTTTTATTTTTATTAATAAGTTGTATAAGCGAAATAAGCAAAAATTTCCAGGTTTTCTTAAATTAAAACGTATACCGTATAATAAGCGCCGTTCGATTTTGTTAGGTGCAGTTGACGAAAATAAAGGTACGCTCGACGGTACCTATAGCGTTTATCGAAAAGTTTTTTAAGGGGTATGCGGTTTTAAAAAAGAACAATCCTGTCGGTTTTCGAAACGCTTTTATTTTATTTATAAGGATTAGAAAATAATTAGTTATATCTGGAAAATACAGGCTAATTAAGCCGAAGTAACCGATTTATATAATAAGAAACGGTAGTTTTTTTCCGTTTCAGCTTTATTTTATATATAGATAAACTTTTTGCTTATATTTGTACGTACCTATTGGTTTAATAATCTTAACGGGACGTATATAATGCAAATAATCTTAAAAATGAATCGTTACTTTTTAAATAAAATAATTTAATTATATTAAAAATTACCGAAGTTTTATTTATTTAAGCCTTTTATCCTTTATATTTATAATGCTCGCATATTTACGTTATTTTTACAAGAGTTACGCGTCCGATATGAACTATTAATAAAGAAAACGTTCAGCGTATGCGGAGTTATTAAAAATACCTTGATCGAAAGTTTTTTTTTCGAAAAGCTAGCTTACCGAGTTCATAGAATATATATGCTTTCGGTTAGCCGTCGACGAGTTCGAAATTATCACGTATAATATGGTTTTTAAGTATCTTGGTTACGCTGGATAGATAAGGAAAATATTGCGGGGTTTTAATTAGGACGCGTGAATAGATAAGGGTTTATTTAACGAAAATCTTTTGTTATTTTTTCTTAATAATACGTTATTTGGTAATATAAGTAACTTAATTAATAATTCGTAAGTATTTTATTTTTTAACTTAGGAATATAACTTATATATATTATTTTTTAAATTACGCGGTTTTGATTACGGCGTATTAAAAGTAGTTTTTTTATCGGTTAATAATGGGGCCGGCTATATTTTTAATGCGGATAATATTCCGTAAGGCGATAACTTTTTTAACCCGATTATAGATAATAACTAATCGTTAAACGATGCCGTTTTTATCGATAAAAAATTCCAAAATTATTGCCGATTCCTTTAAAAAGCCCAGGTTTATCTTTACCTTTTGTATGTTATACGATATGGCGACGTTAGTTATATTAGACGGCTAATACCGATATTATTAATTTTTTTTATGGGGCCGGTTAAAGTAATTACGGTAAAAAAAAATTTTATTTCGATTAAATATTAGGTTGTATAATGTTAAATCTAATGTTTATTAATTCGATTTTAAAGTTAAGTTTAACTTTTACAGAATTTAGGAAAAAAACATAAAAAGTATTTAATCGAAAAGGCGAATATTATAACCTTTAGCTTACTGGCGAATTCCGCCGGTCGAAAAACAGTATATATAACGTTAACTTTATCATTTTCCGAGATTTGTTTTTAGTTGCGTACGTATTTCCTTATAGCGCGAATTTTATGCCCGTTATCCTTTTTCGCGAGATAAGCGTTACGTTATTCGAGATTTTCGTAACGAAATCTTCGAACGCGTCCATTTTTTGCTTCGTAATTTCTGGCTTGTTAAAGGATATTTATCTCGGATTTAAAAGGTTAGCTAGGAATCCGAGAATATTTTAGCCACAGGCCGTAAAGTTATGGAAGTTAGGTTTATCGATTTTAATAATATCGTACCTATTACTAACGACGAAGGTAAGTTTAATTAGTTAAATATAACAAAAAACGAAAATTAACTTATAAATAGCCTTAACGTAATTATCTAAAAAGCTTTCGGTAGTAAGTTTGCTAAAGATAATTTAGCTTCGGACGATTATGGTATCCTGTATATAAAAAAAGGTTATAATTTTATGATATAGATTATAGATAATTCTGTCAATGGTTTTAATTAAAATTATCCGTTATTTTCCGCGTCGTTATTAAATAAGTAAAGTAAGGATTTATCGGACGATATTTAGCTGTTAATATAGTTTTTCACCTTTTTATTATTTTCGTATTTTACATAACCGATATAAGGATTTTTTCATAATTTTATTATTAATATATCTTAATATTTTCCGTAATCTTAATTAGCCGCATTTTATTCGAACGTTTTAATTATGGTAATATTATATAAGTTTTTCGCATTAAAATAAATTAACGTTTTAATAATATCGTATTATTTATAGCTAAATATATTGCATAATGTCGTACTAATTTATATATTTCGTATGTAACTAATTTATTAGTTAACGTTTTTACGTATTTTTTAAGTTTTCTTCGTTTGGTTTTACCTTTTTTCGCGTATTATTATAACCTATGCCTTAATAACTGCTTCCATATTATAAAGATCCATAATAACTTTCGCTTTAAGCGTAATATCCTTATTTAAATCTTTCTGGAAATTTTTATTCGGATTATATAAAAACGTCGAATATTTAAAAACTGCGTATAAATATTTTTCGCCGCGTTTTTATATATAGTTTATATACTTATTACCCGTATAATTTCGTAAATTATAGCATCCATAAAACGGTTATTTAATATATATTATTTACCCAATCGGCCCGGTCCATAAATTTATAAACCTTTTTTCGTATCGTTTATAAAATGTTCGATATATATATCTTTTTCGTTAAATTACGAAAACGGTAATTAATCGAAGGTCCGTAATTAGTTTGGCAATCTAATAGTTTATAAGGCCGGGATAATCCGTTATAACGTAAATTTTGGTTTATCGGATATTATTATTTAAAAAACTTAAATGGCATTGTTAGTATTTAATGCTTATATAAGTTGGAAATTTTTCGATAATATAAAATCTTATTTATAATATAAGCTTTTTGCGATGCTATCGAGCTTAAAGATCATTATTAATTGTAAGATTTTCCTAATTAACATAAGTTCCACTTAACGCCAAAACGTAAAGTGCTTATATTTTTCCAGTTTTTCCTTATATTAATGTAGCTTTATAGCATAAACTGAATATCTGAAATCGGTTACGTATAATATGTACTTTCCGTAAAAAACGTTTTATAACTTAGGATAATCGAATATTATTTAGTTAATACGAAATTGCTTTAATTAAGACGAAGCCGTAAATTATATTATGTTACGGGTAGTTTTGGTAATAGTTCCGGCTGTTTTCTGGTTTAAAATTTTATTATCCGTTTTTAAGGTTGTTTATCCGGGGTATTATTAGCGAATCTAATATGCTTAACCGGAAATCTAAAGCTTTCCGGTTGTATATTAAATGTATTGTCGGCAGAACTCTTAAATAATAATTCCAGGGTATCGCTAAATTTATTTATATCGTACTATATTATAAAATATATAGGGGTATATATTAAAGCAACGGTTTTAAATGCTTAATTAAAAAATAACGGGTTAATAATTATTATGTTGCAGGTAAGTTAATTTTACGCGTTATAAAATGATAAAATATATACGGAATATGGTGTAATAATAGGTTTTATTGAAATAAATAATATCGATTATAACGAATTTATTTAATATGTATTTAATTAACGGAATTTTATAAATTGTATTAAATAATTTGTAATAAAAGAAAAGTTTCGTATAATTTATATAAGGTTTTAATTTTTTCCTTATATATTATTATTTTGTTATAAGAAAAAATAACGTTAACTTTTAAGTTAATATTTAATAACTTATATAAACTTAACTACTTTTTATATTTATCACTATATAATCCTAAATTATATACATTTTAATCTTAATTATATATATTATTTTCGGATTTTTTCGTAATTTATTAATTATTTATAAGATTCGTTTATAGATTATAAAACTTTATATATTTCTTCCTATTCCTAATAATATTCCCAGAAATTACTTAATATACAAACTTTACTCCATTTATTACATTTTACATCTTTTTTTTTTTCAATTTTAATCCTAATTAACCAGGAATACTTTCGGTAAGCTTATAATGTTTCCAGATTTCCGAAATATAAATGATTTTTATGTAATACCTAATATAATATAGTTATTAAAATGGTATTACCGCCGTTTAATAAAGTGGAATATGATAACCGCGTCCGAGATATATATGGCGATCTGCCAAAAGATTAAGGCGTACATAAAGATGAAAATGCTTCCAGGTTAGCTTTCGACGCGAACTATATCAACTACGGCGCCATTTTCCATACCTTACCCCCAGCTACATATAACGCCCCCCTAAACCCTTTAGCAGCCAAAAAAATAATAAAGACAAATATCGCCAAACTGGTATTCGACAAAGTTACACTACTATAAGCCCGTATAGATCGGGCTTTTTAACGTTTCCGGGTATTCCTAATCGATAGCGATTTGCATAATCTAGATGGTACTAAAAATATAGTAATTTTATAATTCCGATTAAAAAAACAGAACTGCGATATATCGTATGGTATATACTATACAAACGTTATTTTTATAATGTTAAGCGAATAGAAAATCCGCGATTATAGGTAATTAGCTGGCAATTATATAACCATGTACAATAACTGGATATTTAAGTATCGAGGTATATTAAGTGCTAATGGCGAGAACTTTAGTAGTTACTCGCCGTATCCGGATATATCTACATTTATATGGGATTCCGATATAGGATTCCGAAACTTAGCTGGAACCCGAATTAAGCCGAAAAAGAAAAAGCGTAACATTAAGTAACAGGAATCTTATATTCTTATACGCCAAACGAGTCGAAAAAAGAAGTTTTAAGAGCCGCAGTCGGAAATACCGGTAAGTATTAATTCCGGATACCTAACGTTAGAAAATATGTTTAAAGGCCCGGAGAAAGTACCGGGTCGGAAAAAGAAGTTTTAAAAGCCGCAGTCGGAAATACTGGTAAGCCCTGTTTCCGGGTATTTAGCGTTAAAAGATGTGTCCAAGGGCCCGGAAAAAGTACCCGACGAGAACGACTTATAATTACCGAAATCCTTATCGAAATAACGCCGAAATAAGTAATAGGGACTTACAAGTATTAATTAGGACTTTAAACCATTTACCGCAAAAATACTATAATTACCGAAATCCTTAGCAAAAGGGTAACGACGTACGTAGCTAGCTTTAAATAATACTGGCCAAAAACCGGCTTCAAAAAATATTACTTACGGGCCCAGGAAAATAAAATTACAAAGCGTAAAGGTTCCGGATTTATTATAAAGCCGGGATTTTAAATATTTCGAACTAATATTTAAAAAAAAAGCGGACGCCGGAACAGTTATACCTATAGCGAGAAAATAGCCTTTTTAATATTAGCGAAAGATTATTTACGTTATTTATTTACCCGTATATTCGATTTCTTATACCAACTAATTAATTCGAATTAAGGTATCTTAAAGGTTAAAAAGGATAGAAACATTTTAAAAGTTAATGCGACGAGTTCGAAAAAAAAACCGGAAAACAGGATTTAAGAAATTTTAATTCGACGATATAGATTAAGGGCTGTAAGCTAGAAAGAATAATTAGTTAATAGCTGCGATAAATTACAAATTAAGACGTGTAATATTAAAATTCGTTAATTTTTTTTAATTTAAAAAGTTTATTACATATCCATAATAATATATAATTGGTTCGGATTAGGAATAATTAATACTTATATAACATTTAACGAACTTAAGATTAATAAAATAAACGAATATAATAAGTAAAACTTATATTAATAACTTCGTCCGTATTATTTAATTATTTTTTTACGCAACCAAGTTGTTCCAGCATTAAAAGAATATTATTTCGGACTTTTAAATAACGTTGATATTCCGTAAGGACTTAAGTAAACTAGCGAAATATACCTATAACGTCCCGTAGTTTAGCAAATTCGAAGTTATACCGTTAAAAACCGCAAAAAGTTATAACGTCCGCCTCGACCTTTAGTATACCTTACTTATCAGCAACCTAGGCAGATATATAACTTCGCAGAACTTAGCTAAAATTTATCTTAAAAAGCTGGAAATAATCCAGTATTTTAATATTTATATTTATCGTACTTTATAACCGTAACCTTGCTTCGAAGCCGAACGCGTTTTTCGTTATTTCTCTTGATCAAAACCGGCCGGGTTTCGTTTTTTGATTTTCAACCTGGTATCGTGATTACTACCATCGTCGGACAAGTACCGTTTACTTTTAACGCGCGATTTTCCGACTTCGATAGCGACTGTTACCTCGGTTCCATTTTCCGATATATTGTTCGTAGCGTCGAGCTGCGTGTCGTTACTTTCTAGTAACGCGGGCGATTCCGGTAACGATATAGGAGTAAACGAATTAAGCGAATGGAGGTACGGTAACGAAAACAAGGCTGGCAGATTAGATATGTTAGGGAACGGTAAGCTTTAGATCGACATTACAAACAACGAAAACGTCGTAAGTTTTTGATTAGGATTATCCAATATATCGCGAACTATGCGTACGGGTATAGGCGTCGCGATTACCGGGGTTGCGACTTCGAGTTGTACAGGCGTATAAACCGTACGCCGGGTTGGTATTTAAACTGCTGGAATTGCCGTTAAGTTTTCAGTTACCAGTTTAAACCAAGCGGTTGTAATTAGTAAGCCTTAATCAGGACGGGGCGCGGCTTACGGCGGTTGCGCGATTTTTTCCGATATTTATCGAACTTGTAACGCGGCTGCAGTCCGTAACCTATATGGATCGGTTCGAGGTATAGGAATACGGCGGCGCCGTTGCTTTAGATTAAGCGAATTTTGCCGTTTGCGGAAAGTTTTTTGTGCTTTTTGCGATATAAAAAGTACGGCTTTTTCGTAAATTAAGTATAACGCAAAAAAAAAGCGATTTTTTAAAACGTCTTAATATTGCTATTTGTTAAGCCCGGGAACCGCATTAATTAATTCGATTATATTTTGGATTAAATAAAAACCTTTAACTTTATTTAACTTATTCGAAAACATATTAAGTAAGAATTGTTTAAATTTAGTAAGAATAAACGTTTACTTTATTCCTTTACCGCCGAACGGAAATAACCGAACAGAAAACAATTCGTTCGTTCGTTATTTATACTATAATTCGATTATTTCTTAAGCAACCGCTTTTAACGAACCGGCTTTTAGTTATTTTTATACGGATTTTTTCGGGTTCCAAGGTTCGGGTATATGGATAAAATTAAACGTACATAAGTTATAACAAAATCTAGCCGGAATAAAGTTATTACGGTTCTTTTTTAATATAACAGTTTCGTTTTTTTAAATATATTAAAATCGCTTTACGTACGTATTCGCCGTTAAATAATGCACGTTAATAAGGCCTTATTTTTGTTTTATTCCGTAAATTAAGATAATTCCATTTAGGAGATTTACGGATAACGTAAGTAAAATCTTAACTAACGGAAGAATAAAATTGGGATTCGACGACTATCTCGTCCTAATCGGGATTATTTACAATAAATAACTTATCGTTTTTTTCATTATCCGAATCCGCGACGTTAATTTCCATTATAACCTTTATATTCTGCTGGGCAGTACGGTTTTTGGCTTACCGGGCCTGGGTTTTTATTATTATTTCAGCCAGTTCTGCATTAAACGGCTCTGTTCCATACTTATCGAATGCCCAATAAGGTACAAACATTATGGCTTATCCATGGCTAATTATATTTAGTCGCTTATAATTACGAACCGCTTAATTAAATCGCTGCTATAAGTCCTTTATCGAAAAACTTTTCGGTATTTCCTAATGTATTATTTAATTAATATCTAGGATATCTATACCTAATCCAAACGCGACGATAGATATTACGATACGGATAGAACCTTTAGGCTTTTTTAATTTGTCGTATACGCGAACCTGGTTTCCGTAAAACAATTCGAAGCTATAAAACTTAATGACCTTCTTTACAACTTTCGATAAATACCCCCGGTTTATTACAATCTTAATTAGGTAATTTCGGATGTTTATGGTTTTCGCTTTGCTATTAATATAAATAATAGTTTTTATAATAATACGTAAGCTATTAAGCTGGATTATGGAAATCTTGCGTAATAATTCGGGCGTATTAGTTCGTAGCAAATTTAAATACGCTTAATTCAAACGTTAACCTTTAGATATAAAAAAAATAATAATATCGAGTTCGGGGCGATCAATATTAAAACGCTGAACTTTTGCCTTATAGTTATATCCAATTAGATCTCCGGCTTTATTAAAACCCTTATATTTCGCAATCTTTTTCTTTATAATGCCGCTGGCAGTTACTATATATGCAAACCAGTATACGTAAGCAGCGAAAATAAAACGTAAGTTACGAATATTAGCATATTCAGGCCGGAAATCTTTCTATTCCGATAACAAATATGTTTCGTTAATAATATCTAAACTATATTATCGTTCGAAAATAGGATTTAATATAGCAATTTGGAACTAATCGCTCGATAGTTATTCAAAACTAAAAATAATATAGTTATGCTGTCCGGTAGTTATACGTTCGAATATCCTTAAATCGAACTTTTTCATTTTTGCGGATATTAAAACAGGCGTAATATACGGCATTGTTAATACAAAAGCTCGTTATTTTTCGGCCAACTTAACTAAAGGTGCAACTTGGATAATAATTACATTTGTTATTAAAAAAAAAGGCTTAAATAATTAAGGACTTTCTAAAGCTTATTTTAGCAACGAAAAAAAATATTAAGCTTTCCGAAAACCAAATCATGTACCGTATTTATTTATTTTTTCCGTAAAATACGGCTTTGCCCATTAAGCATAACGCTTAATATAAAGCGAACAAACCGACGTCGTAAAGTTTCTATAAGGTTGTCGGCCGTGCATTTAACGTTGGCGTATGGGTTAATTACGTCTGTATTGGCAAGAGCCCGGTAAAGGTATTGGATAAGGATAAACGTTTCGTTTTAAAAAGTTAAATGTTCGAAGATTTAAGGTATCTACCTTAAAGTTTTTAGTACGTTACCTGCATTCGGCTAATTAGGAAAAAAATATGCCTCGGGGCTTGTTATAGGCGGTCTTAAGCCTTATATATCATTATTTTAGCTTATAGGGTTGTGTTGTTATCGTACTGGCCTAAGGGGGGTAAAGAGTTATAGCATATGCAAAACGAGATTTTCAGCCATTTTTTCGAGCTTGTATTATTACTGCCGTCCTGATCAGGACGAAATAGGTATAAGAAAATAAAGATTTTAATTCTGTATTAACTTTTCGTAGTTATAAAATGGGTAACGTTAAATTAAAGTTATATTTAATAAGTTCGTATTAATGATTTTTGAAGATTTGTATAGGGATGTGCAAAACGAAGCTAAAAAATCATAATTTGCCATCAGGCCCTATTTTTGAGGTTTTGTTATTTCTGTAGAGCTTCTTCTTAAAGAGGTTTGGTTGATACATTTGACTCTTACAGTTGCTTCTTGATCAAAAGCGCTAGCTACGGCTGCGCCGCAGGCGCAGCCCTAACCTTAAAAATAGGGCCTGATTTTAGTGAGGTAACCAATAGCTACTGAAGGTGGTCGGTCGCATATAGGTTGGCAGGAAGGAATGGTCATATACCGACCGCAACAAGCCTTAATATAATGCGTGCACTCATCGAGAAGCTGTAGATACAGTTAGCAAAGAAGCATTCGATTGATTTGAGTTCATTTAAGGTGTTGTGGTTGAGTTATTTGGATTGATTGTTGCAAGGTGCCAAAAAGTTGCTCGCTCATAGGTGTGGCTCGCTTATGAGTATGGGACGTTATTGATTAATTGATTTTATTAACGAAACTATAGAAAAGATTAAGTATTTATTTCGATAAATTGAAGTGGTGCAGGGTGCCGGGCCAGGGGGCATGGCTTGGCTAATCAATTAATCATCCACACATATGTATTTCTAGGAGCTCTTTTCGCCGGGCGCAACCCCGGAAACATGTTCATCACCTTGATCTCGAGCACTCGTGTTTTTATTCTACAGTTAGGTTCAATACCAATAATACAGTTTTGCGTTTGCTTTTATTACCGCTACACTCGGCTATTTTATTATAACACTTTATTCAAAAATGCCCTAATCGGAACTGAATCTCCACGTCCCAATTTAAGTAACTACCAAGGAGAGGATATTAGCTTTTGTTAGCTGCCGACAGATCTCAATCACCGATTAACAAATCGGAAAAACGGAAAAAACGAGGTTTTAATTAAAGGTATTTCGATACGACTACGACCATAGCTACGATTACGATAACTTAAACGGTATACAGTTAATAACCGCAATCATAATAATTACGCAACCCTTTATACCATTAATAAAAAAAAGCTGTTAAATTAGGGACTTATTACGAAAATAACTTTACTCGAACCACGGCGAAGAAATACGAACGCGCATAAGCAGCCAGTTTCAAAACATAAATTAATTACCTAAATTCTAAACTAATTACGCAATTCAGAACATTATACGTATTAACAGAAAAATTCCGTAACAAAACAGATTAACGTGCCACACCAGTAAGCGAGACACACCAATAAGCGAAACACTTTTTAGCACCTCGCAACAATCAATCCAAATAACTCAACTACAACACCTCAAATCAACTCAAATCAATCGAATGCTTTTCTGCTAACTATATCTACAGCTTCTAGACGAGTGCACGCATTATATCAAGGCTCGTTGCGGACGCCATGTTGCCATTCCTTCCTCTTAACCTCTATGCGACCGCCTACCTTTAGCAGCTGTTGGCAGCAATTCTTTACCACGACCTATCTGCCGGCCAAAAGAACTTGTTTATCAACTATAGCAAGTTTTCATCTTCCTGGGAAACGTTTGTTTTAATCATTTAATCGCGTAGGTATCGAGTTATTGCCAAATCAAGCTCGACACGCCCTGCCATACGCCCTGCCACACGCCCTACCACACGCCC